>JAUTBT010001906.1:0-10393 GCA_032361225.1 Lepetodrilus schrolli
ATTCAAACATAGTTGTAGATGTTCTTTTTCAATCAAAACTATGCTAAAAGTTCACGAATATGTAGAATACAATACACGTGTCTGTATATGTATTTAAATTTTCTGGCATTTCGCTTGTCACTAACAATTACATAACTATAGTTCCGTGCATTGATAGCAATCCTTCGCCGGATCTTCCGGACGGTCGACCTGTGCGGAAGACGGGGCCTCATTCATGTCCGAGGGACTATCTGATGCTTCGAAAGTAGCCCGGGTGTATTTAATATTTTTCTGTATTTTAACATAAATATACGTGTCCCCCCATGCTGTTACCATGGCAAAACCTGCCAATAATTACATTCCATAACCTACCGATAATGCTACTTCCTGTATTTGATCTTGGACTACCTACTAGAGGTTCCCATGATATACCGTATACCGGGAAATTTTCGTGGTGCGGAATTTTCGAGCTTGGAGGAAAAGAGGTTTCAGTGATTCTTATTTTCATGGCTGTCTGATTTCATTCAGGAGAAAATGACAACTTTATCTAGATGTATACTGATAATATATTTAGGGAATATATATGCAAGCTGCCTAAAATTGTAGTGAACTTGTGATCAAGCAGCGTAAATCCTTTTAGAGTATCCATCATAAAGACACTCTCTGATCATTGTATTGTAATTTTCTATACTTGTGTAACTAAATATATTTGATGCCAGCTTGATTCGGTTGTGATCAACAATTCATGTGTTTTTTGTTGTTGTCATTTGAAGGTAGTGCAAAGTTGAGTCTGTAGATTTGTAGTGTTCTGTTTTTCAGGAACATAAAATGATAAAATCAAACATAATTTCTGTGATTTAAGCCGGATTTAGGTTAGTTACCCGTTGCCATTTCCATTTTTAAAGTCAAAGGGGCATGCATTGATTTTAAATAAGATTTTCGTTAAATCGTCATACCGGGACTGTTGTTGTCCAGACTGTTACTATTTATATACTGTATTAAAGTAACAGTATGGACAATTACAGTAACAGTGCTAACAATAAATAAATATTGACAAAAGAAATATTTTATGCAAACATCATTGTTTGAAATTATACTGGATATATTATCTGTTATTTTCAAATTTTCATCATTTCATCATTTTGCATAGTTCGCTTTGGGCAGAACCTGGTAACATCTTTGACAAATATAGTAACAATAGGGACACATTATTTATGTTACTTGAGAATTAAATAATTTATTAAGAATAAATGTTTCATAATGTTTTCAGCTGAATTTTTATTTGCTATTTTCAATTCCTGAGATACTAGGTATGTCTGTTAGAGGATGGTTTTCTCTCATGAATTATGGAATTTGATTGATGTTGAATACCATATCATAAAGGAAATACAAGTAGACTGAATGTATAGTATACCTACATGAACACCGATAATGTAGTACTCTCCGCATATCCACAGAGTTGTTCTATAACATTTAATTCATTCAAATACATAACTGTAGTAGTGCTAGTGTTTATGATATAATGTGTGGAAATCATCATATGAAGACATTGTATGGTGGATCTAACGAGTCACTATTTTAATAAACCCAATGGCAAACCCCAACCATGTTAGCGACAAAGACGTCTTCAATAGTAGGCCTAATGGACATCCCACGGCCATTACGGTGTTCTGTATAACATCTGTACCAGAAAATTGCAACTCATCACCGGAGGCAACTAATATCATGCAAGAACTCATCGACGATTTTCCGATTTCCGATTTGACACTCCGCACTACATTTATTAAAGGCATACAGTCAACTATTAAGTTGTCGTTTTGGATCGAATTAGAGGTTAAAATGCAAAGTACATGCACTTAGCATACATGTAATCACTTTTGTATCTCCAAATATCTTTTCAGCGCTGTGGGGCAGGTAAAATTCCATATGTGCGAAATGTTTACTGTCCCTTAATCAATTATGTTGGATATATTTTGTAGGTAATATGTAGTGGATGGCACATGAAACAATAGAAATAGAGAACAGGTTAGATGATGGATGACATCTATGGCATGGCACTGAAAGCAACTCGCGAATTATCATTCATATTTCTGTTGTTTGTATATTGAGACCTTTTCATTGATATTTCAGAAAACATGCAAAAAAATTATTGCAAAGATCCTACCATCTCTCAGAAAACGGTTGTCCTGTTGGGCGCTTATCTGATTAACTTGATCGGCACAGGTTTTACAACTTCAATATCAACTTTACATGTCGAGATACTAGATACTTTTAATGGGTCCCGAAGCGAAGGAGCACTCGTTCAAAGCTTGTGTATTGGTTTCATGTTTGGAACTGGTAAGCGTCTAATTACAAGTGTGTGTGTGTGTGTGTGTGTGTGTGTGTGTGTGTGTCTGTGTGTGTGTGTGAGGGAGAGAGAGGGAGAGAGGGAGAGAGAGAGATCTAGTGAGTGAATATATATTCTTCATACAAACGGCCTACTATAGTTATCAATAGGTTTGTCACATACCGTAGTGGTCCTCAGATTTACGGGCTTGAGTGTAACTACATAATAGATTGATGCTAGAAATGGATATTTATCATGCACACTAATACGTTAACCGTGGTATTGTATAAGGGGGAAATGTGTCCTTTCCAGGGAGAGTAGACACACTGAATATATTGACTCTTCTATGATGTTTTAATTCCAGCTCCATTCCAACATCATAATTTACAACAAATTCTCTCATTTTGATATACAGTAGACGATCTCTATTCCACTCCTGATATTAATGTCACATTATGACATACAGTAGAACATCTCTATTCCACTCCTGATATTAATGTCACATTATGACATACAGTAGACGATCTCTATTCCACTCCTGAAATTAATGTCACATTATGACATACAGTAGAAATCTCTATTCCACTCCTGATATTAATGTCACATTATGACATACAGTAGACGATCTCTATTCCACTACTGTTGCTGTATATAATGTGGTGACATTAACTTTATATACCTATACAAGGTTACTATGGATATTAACGACCATTCAAACATACTTGGTAAGCAAAGCTACTGCACAGACTAAATGTCTGTCATTGCAAGATTGAAACAATGCATAGCGAATTACAATTGGATACATCATACTAATTATAGAAATAATCCTATTGACATGCTTATACAGTAAATTGGATTATTATTAATTTAACTGAGACGGGGTCAAGCTAAAGTGGATAATAATGGCTGGCTAATCAATGTTTTATATAACAATACATTTGATTGAGACGACAACATTAAGAATATGGTAGCAAATATCACACTTTATTATATACTTGGCAGTAGGATAGCGGAATATATCAGTGACGAGAAATGTTTATAATGTCACTCCGTAGAGTGGCTTCGTCACTTGTGTTAATATAGCCTCCCCACTTCACTCGATGACATAAAACATTATATTTGAGTATCCTTTATGTCACGTATAATAATGTAGCGCTGTCAGCATGTCTTGTAGTGTGGACATTTATTTCCATGAATTTATGATTTATTTAGTTAAAGATTTTTGGAAGAGACGTTTCGGTGTAAGAGTAGCTATCTGTCTTGGGGCTAGTATTAGCTTCTTGGGTGTTTTCCTCTGCTGGTTCGCTACGAGTACGTTTACCTCATGCTGACACTTGGAATAATGACAGGCAAGTGAACACTCAAATCATTCATGACTTTATTATTTTAAAATAATGCACGAACAGAACATAACTGGTGTCATAGACGTTACACATGCGCATGCGTTTCAACCATTGCCTTCTTAACATCCATTATCGACGGATGTTGAGTAGATAAGCAATGGCGATGTGTTTCATAGGATGGTGACTTAGTCCTTGTAAAAAGATTTGGAGACAATGTTCTTTCCATTTTTTAAAAGAAAGGCTTTATACACAGCCTAATGATTATATATGCTAATGTCCGGTGTACAATGACGTCTAATACTGAGATAGCTGATTTCATTGATCGGTAATCCCGACAATTCCATTGATCAGAGTTTAGAAAAAGACCACCTACGACGAAATTATCATTTTGCCCATTATATACCGGTACAGGTAATGTGAATGCAAATTATCTCCGATTATTGTTTTACGATGAAGTCATACGTCAGATGCTCGCAGAAACACATAAGATGTGAACATCAGGGTGAAATTGTAATATTCTTTCTTGAATATAAGTACTGATTAGCATATCCCCCAGGCCTGCGTTTCACGAAAGGGTCGTACCTAAAGTCCGGTCGCAAATCGAAGAATACGTCACTTCCTGCTATAGTAAAAGTATGGCGTACCGACCGATTTAATTGCGGACTACAGTACGACCCTTGCGGGAAACTCATGTCAGGGCCCTGTTCCACATAACGATCATAGTGCTACGAGAGTCGTTTACAACTCACTACACAAGTCATTACAAATATCAACCACCACACAAGGAGTTACGACTGTCATGGCCAGACGTACGCGCTTCTATGGAACTGATGCAGACTCTCTCAGAAGCTTGAAAACATTGCATTGGCCCCTACTTGGTTGTAGACAGCTTCCGGTATAAATTGATGATAGGTGATACATGTTTCAGTCACCTTGCCTAGGCCACGTGATCCAAGTCTACCCTTACCTGGTAGCAGTTCTGGAGAACGCTTTTATGGGCGATGTAAATCTATTGTTCGTAGATCAGCAACATCATAAACAGAGCACAGATTAGTAAGCACAGAAATATTCTACACATAAAAAGGTTCTAGAGAATCTCCACCTAGTGTTAGCATTGTACAATTATCACCATTGATATATATGCACAAGTCCTGTATTCCTGAGTTGTAGCAGGCTTTCATCCTTTCAATAGGCACATCAATGTAAGATCACTGGTGGAAAACTGTGTCGAACACAAAAATCACTCGTTATCTTCGGGACAATTTAAGAAGCATATATAGAATATTCCATTACATATTATAGTAACGTTTTGTGAGATTTAAGCAAACAATATATTTGGAGAAAAAAAGTCCCTGGCTGGAACGTACCTTCAATGTTATCCTACGAGTTTATACATGTAACTAGTCCGTGTTACACCCTGTTCTCACCAAAATACTCCTATTAAAAATATCCGCTAGATCAGTTAAGCAAGTCTAGATTACTGGAGAACAGGGTAAAGAATTTCAGGGGCTCCTTTCATATAAATATAACACCAATCAATATAAGTTATATATTATTGATTTACTTTAACCCTCTGAGACTATTGATAGTCTAAAATGTAACCTACATGCGAGATGCTATGTACGCCCATTTGTATTTTATCACATCTGAAATGTTTCCTCAATATAAATAAAAAAAATGACCGTCATTTTATGGTTCACTGAAGTATGAACGATTTGAAAGTGCTGGTTAAACTCGTGTGAACGTCGGAGCTTACTTAAAGTACTACTATCATGATTGCTAGAATTGTGATGACGTGATCCAATATTGAGATGTTGGCATATTAATTATGCATTGACAACTTTTGTACCAGCATCAAAAATACTGTTTCCTCATTAAAAGGTAACATTTAATTTGCCTTTTGAAAATAGAATTCTATGGAAAGTCAAAATGTAGGCTAAATCACAGGAAAATGTTATCGGCTTATGATCAACACTGCATGCAATTATTCTTTCCACTTGTGGCAGGAATCTGGGATAATTTTATAATTTTAGGTTGCCTTCTCTCGTATAATGCCATCTTATAGTACGATTTTAATATTCATAGCATATTCAACAAGTGCAATTATTTTAGAAAATCTTTGACCATCAAGTTATTCTGACAATCTTCATAAGAACTATATATATATGACATATTGATAACTATTTCTAAAAATGGTGATTTATTATTATGTATAACGGTCCAAGCATGGATCCTACATCTATAACGTTCCAGACATACTTATCAGTGTCCTCAACTCCTGATGCATTTCACTGTGATAACAGTTTGCGATCGAAAATCAATCGTTTTTATTATACGTCATTATGCTATATGCGCTTAAAAGCATCATTTATCACGAACCTGCGTTGAGAGCGTGGTGCGAGCAAGGAAGTTATATTATCGTGTATGTGTCCATTCGGATCGACCGAGCGACATCCATGGTATGGGAGATGTCGCTAAGTTTTTCCGATTGGTATATGTCATATTGTGGGGTCTATTCCCCGGACCCGGACTTATTATCTATTGATCGGACCCGGACCCCGATTCACAGCAATCTGATTGGCTCACGTGACCCAAAATGTTATTCATACTTCGATGAACACAATTTTGTCCTTTACCCATTGTGTTGTCATTGCATCTTTGAAAATATTAATGCGCGGTACTAAACTACAAATTACGCTTGATGCCCTATGTTATAACCACTAAATCAAATAATTCTCCATGTAATTATTTTTTTTCAGGTTTAGGACTCAGCCTCCGCTGTATTCCCTCTACTATCATTGTTTCTAAAACATTCGACCAAAGTCGACGTTTAGCTTTACCAGGACTCATGTTTGCGGCAGGGGTTGGCCAAGGAATAATACCAAATATTCTGGAAGTCCTCCTGTCCGAATATGGTTTAAGAGGAACCCTTCTCATAATGAGCGGTGTGCTCCCGCACAGCATCGCCGCCGGACTGCTCATAACATCTCCGTTGCGGTGCAGAAACAACAATAAAACACAGCCATGATCCCTAGGATTCGTTCCCTGGTCATCTTCTTCTTCTCTCTTGCCATTAGCTCCACTTGCTTGATGTGTATGAGTAACGCAACCGAATATTCCGTCTTGCTTGGACTCGTGGTGGTTTATTCCATCGGGTTGGGCGGCATGACAGGAATCTTCAACTTTTCCCATCATGGAAATCGTTGGACCATCCTACTTTGCCCTTGCTATCGGTTTTACCGGCTTTACCGGCCTATTCAATGGATTAATTATTCCTATAGGTAGTTACCTCTCTGGTGAGAACATATCCATAGTTATTCCCAATGCTCGTATCTTCGTATTATCACGATTAAATACTGGCCGATGTAATATTTAAGGCTTCAATACCAGTGGCCCATTGCAACTGCATATTGGACAAAAATGGAATTAGGAGCAATTATCACATTTGTTCATTGTCTCATCTCATTTGAGACCGATTAGGGATCCCAGATATTTACATGAGGTATTTCATTTATTATTAAGTATATCTGAAACAAAAAAATGCATTAAAAAAGATAATCAAAGAGTCAACGTCGAACATTATAAAGTACAAATCCTCAATATTATTATGAAATTGGGATATCATTATTTTGTATTACTGAGATTTCATTCAGAAATGCAGATTTGCTCAAACTTCATGGCGATTAATTATCTTGAATATCATTATGTGAGTTAGACCAAAGTCTGCGACGACAGACTAACTATAAAGTGCCCTTGTCATACATACACCTGAGATATAATTTAGCTTGGTGTTTATTGCAGGTTTGATGTACGATTGGACTAAATCGTACACCCTTCCATTACTGGTGAATGGAATACTCGCCTACTGCGCCACTGGTCTTTAGTAAGACTCTGTTCCGGTGCGACCGGAAGTCTGCCATCATCGAGGAATAAGACGTACTTCTAAGAACTATTAAACCCCAAATGTCTCCTGAAGGCTACTGTGGGCAGAGGAAGGGAAACACGGAAAACTCACTGCATATAGTTTGTATTATCCCAGCGTGTTATTTCATAGTTTGACGATTGAAAACGGTACGTACCGAGCGGTACGTATAGGTTTCTAGGGTTCCCATTGGTTGAAATACCAGGCCCCGAGATTACGACACCTTTTGAGTACGATTTTCATTGTTGTATTGTCTTTCAGATTTAGACGTAACTTGGTATTAGTCCGCATATATATTCGTTGTTAGAAGTAAACATTGTTTTCGATTGAATCTACTTATATAAAAAAAAATATCTGGGGCAATAAATAGGATATTACACGGTGTTCTATTTAATATTAACTTTATGTTCCTCGTGAAATAATTTTATTTGCACTCGCTGATTCTCGTGCATAACATTATTATTGATCGATATGTAAACACATATGTTACCTCTATAGTGACTGACGGAGAAATTACAGATATAACAATAATAACTACAATGACAGCTGGGGGACGGATAGATACAAACTTACAACACCACAAATAAATATTAAAATATTACATTATAATAAAGACTCCATGTTCATGCATGCTCAAAGTGTTTTCACCTAGTTCGATGGAGCAACGCGCACTCATTTCTACGTCTGAACTCCCTGGGGAGTATACACGTTCATCTCTTCCTACGTAAAATGAGAGCCCACTGATTCATTGACCGGGGTAATAATATAATGTTTTGAGCACGCTTTAAAGCATGGATATGGCGCACTATATGTACACATTATTATTATTATTATTACTATTATTATTAAACACATTCATACTCATATGCCAACAAATAAATTATCTGTTCTCTCTCTCACACACATTCACTCGCTCACTCATCACAAGCACACACACACACACACACATACACACACACACACACACACACACACACACACACACACACACACACACTCAACATACAATAAAACATTTTGAAAGAGAAACACCGATATGTCAATGTTATTCGAATGACTCGAATAACGAAAGTACCTATACTGTATACCGAAAGTACCTACACCTATACTGTAGCAACACTGGGAACACTCGAATAAAGGAACAACTCGAATAAACAATATTATGTCTGAATTCATACAGAAGAGTTACACGGCGCGTTGGAGACATTTCCTGTCATGTTGGATCTGGATGTGGCCGAAATTGTTGCACACGCAGCATTCGTGTCGTTCTCAGTCGTCGTCGCTGGCGCCACTTTGGCCGTGTACCCGAACCGCGTCCTCAACTTCTTACACGAGAGTAAGTTCCTGTAGCCGTTGCGGAAGTTCTTGTTCATGAGCCCGTACACTATCCAGTTGATGCAGGAGTTGGTGAACGACGTGTAGGAGCAGGCGATGTGGACCACGGCCGGCCACGTGTCTCGAGTGTCCGCAATGGTGGTGATCATGTACGGACTCATCAGCACCGCGAAGCAGACGAACACCGTGAAGAGAGTCTTGATGAGCGAGATGTCAGCGGGATTAGGAGATCTGCTGTGTCTTCCGCCGGCTTGTCGCACTCGCATTTTGGACTCTTTGACGAATTTGTAGATGAAGGAGTTGCAGATGAAGATGATGACAGTGGGGACGCCAATTGTCGCTAGAACCAGAAATAACGTGTAGCTAAAGTCGGCAGTTCGGTCGTACCCGCAGTAGTGCAGTTTTCGATCATATCCAAACCGCCCCCATCCTACCAAAGGCGGCAGTGTGAATATTCCACCCAGCACCCAAATTAACACGCATATGAGAAGCATTGTGTGTTTGGTAAAGATTTGACGGTACATGTCGTTGTGACAGATGCTGAGGTAACGGTTTACCGAGATGACGGTTAGAGTTAAGAGCGACACGACGTATGCTAATACAATCACGAAAGCGTTAAAGACGCAGTTAGTCTCGTTGTACGCGGGGTATGTTCCACTGAGGAGGTCAACCTGAAGACATGTCACGACGTAGCTGAGAATGATGATGTCGGCAATCGCCAGGTTAATGATGTATATGTTATGTATGGTCCGGAGGGCTCTATGTGTCAACACGGTGGCTATGATAAGCACGTTCCCACACGTCCCCATGAAGATGTAGAAAATGCCGATAACGACGAAGATGACTTTAGCTTCTTGGGTAATTTTCTCACCAACATACGGCGCTGTGATTTCCATGTTAGTGACGATGCCGGGTCTCCAACAGCTTCCTAGAGAGAATAATAATTAATTATTGCCCTTTAATGATAGTTAAAATAGAATAATAATTGATTATTACCCTTTAATGATAGGGAACAGACTCTGTTATACGTTAATATCCTGGGTACAGTAGGCGAGATGAGTGAAATCATTGGAAATTAATCAAAGATTGGTAAAAATGGTTAAATCTATAATGAAATCATTATACGCATATAAGATGGCCAAACATCAAACAGAAGAAAGGCGTTTTTAGTCCAATTTACAAACACTTATATATATATATATATATCACGTACAGAATATGAAATGCATGAATCAGTTCAAAGATACTTCTGTAGGAAAATGCAGGGTTCTCCAGATCCGGGCAGATGTACGACAACTCCTGTAGTCGCTGATGCGCTAGGTCTTATATCCGTGCAGTGCTATATTGGTAAGGCATGTCTATTGTTATTTGGAAGAACCTGTAGACTGAGTAGTTCTTTTGTATTAAAATGTGTGTTCATTAATCGTATTGCCCAATATGAATGTATATCGTCTCATTGTAAATGTAACTCCAAGTATTCGTCACCAA
>JAUTBT010001907.1:0-10392 GCA_032361225.1 Lepetodrilus schrolli
CAGCATAAAAACATATGGACACAAATTTAATTTTAACATTTCTATTTTATTTCATTATTTTAAACTACCAATGAAAATGAGAGGCGACAGTACGCCTACTAGCTATAGTGTCATGATAGCCTAACTAGTGTAGATCTATATAGCTTCATAGCCTAACTAGTGTAGATCTAGATAGCTTCATAGACTAACAAGTATAGATCTAGATAGCTTCATAGCCTAACTAGTGTATATCTAGATAGCCTAACTAGTATAGATCTGGATCGCTTCATAGCCTTACTAGTGTAGATCTAGATAGCCTAACTAGTGTAGATCTAGATAGCTTCATAGCCTAACTAGTGTAGATCTAGATAGCTTCATAGCCTAACTAGTGTAGATCTAGATAGCCTAACTAGTGTAGATCTAGATAGCTTCATAGCTCAACTAGTGTAGATCTAGATCACCATGTATGTTGTGTATGTTTAGGAATGGCTGAGCTGGATCCAGCAGTATGGACATCCCTTGTCAGGAGAGAAAATCTGATGAGATACGGACCATTTGGATGGGTCACATGGAAATGCGACTTTTTCTTCGTCGATCGGTTCAACCACGAGAGTGCGATGGGAACAATGAGAGCATGTGCTGACCGCCTGAAGAAACAGCACGTGTGTTCTTTTTGCAGTTGAAATTATTGCATTTCAGGGCAATTTTGTGCTGGGGTCTATTCCCCGGACCTGGACACGGAACAGGACCCGGTCTATTCCTTGGACCCGGACCCAATTCTCGGCAATCTGATTGACTGACAGGGTTAGGGTTAGGGTTAAGAACATATTTTATTCATGTATTTTATGTCACGTGAACCAATCAGATTGCCGAGAATTGGTCCAGGTCCGGTTCCGAAGAATAGATCTCACCCAATGTTTGTGTTACAATTCATTCGGGCCTTATTTTACAATTCAAGGCGATATTTACAATTAAGGCAAAACATGTATTTATTATAACCATTCTGGGCAATATTTATTACAACTGAAGTGAATATATTTGTAGGCATAACAATTCGAGATAATTTTTATTACAATTCAATTTTCATTTAGGTAGATTATTATAATTCAAGTCAGATATTGCAATTATGTATATCATTACAATTCATGGTTCTAATTAAATGTTGGCTTTTATTTAGGTGAAACTGTGGATATATCCAGAGGGAAGAATCAACATTGATGCCAACACATTCATGAAGTTCAAGAAGGGAGCTTTCAATCTGGCCGTAGACCAACAGGTACTATTATGATAACGCTGTGGGTCCAATATATAATGATCCTACTGATCTCGGCAAGAGGGATTACCCGCTTAGCTAAGTCCGGTTCGAATCTCGGGATCAACATTATCCTGTTACCGTGGCGCCCAACAGGGGGAGAAATAATCTATTAAAGCGTCACAAAGGTGTACATACAAATGTCATATACAAATGTAAACGGTAATATTAAAACGGATTTAAATTATACACCTTTCCAGCCACTATTGGCTTATGAGACACTGTTAAGAACATATGTTAAACATAAAATATATGCATTAAAAATAATAATTATAGCAAATTAAGGTTATTCATGACGGACTAATCTCGCTCAATTGTTCCACACGTAGGGTCACATGGAAATGCGACTGTAGGGGGAGGGGGAGGAGGAAGAGAGAATGTAGCCGTGTGTGATCTAAAATACAAACTGCAACAGTCAAAGAATATATACGAAATTTACACGTATGTGTAAAATGCTATCTCTATTTACAAAAACCAACCTGTCATATTCCTGTTATCCGCAGCACGGACAAAACAAGATTGAATGTTCATGTACGTTTACGTGTTAGGCCATAGTTATTTGATTCCATGGTTTACGGATTTTTATGTGGTAATTTTATATTTCGGCCAGTCGGGCGGGTCCAATATAAAAATAGTAATAATTGGAGATTATGAATGGTCGGTTGACGGAAAATAAATATAATTAATCAGTAATGCTTGAATAGCAATACTACTTATACATTAGACTTTTTAAAAATACATATTTACCAGTAAGCGATCAAATAGGCTTAAACTTTGTGTCAACCATTGCCTGCCTGTCTTTGTTTATGTCCAATGATGGTAAATACAACTTGTTCCTTCACCATTTATTACTATAAGTTTGTAAAGGTAAGTACATAATAAACAATAATGATTGTTATTTTCCATAGTTGAACAAGATCGGGTCGGCGGATCCGTAAACCAGGGAATTAAATAACTATGGCCTTACAGAGAATAATAACTATAATGAATATGAACTATCTCCAGATTCCCATAGTGCCCATCGTGTTTTCACAATATCGTCACTTCCTGAGTGATAGGGAAAAGAAATTTGATTCAGGTAGGTGCCAAATATTACATTTATATACGTTAAACACTTTTTGTTGACACTGTTATTACACATACAATAGTCTATGTCATAAATAGTTAATGTTATTTTACAATGCTAATGAACATATAGACGTTTGGAATTTCACGAGGCATGTCTGGAATTCCAGGAGGCATGTCTGGAATTTCATGAGGCATGTCTGGAATTCCACGAGTCATGTTTTGAGCCTTAGACATAAAAGTTTCTGCAGTGTTTCGCAATAATTTTGGAAATGTGTGTCTTGCCCCACCCTACCCTACTGCAATATTGGATAGGTTCCATATTTTCATGTTTCTTCTATGGTACATATCTGATCATGAACTGACGAATTATTCTGGTGGCGTATAAATTATACATTAGTTATTTTCCATATTTTCATTTTGTTTTTAATTTAAATTTCGCTAGGAAAAGTAATCATAACGTGTTTGCCGCCAACCTCAACGGCCGGCATGACGTCAGATGACGTCTGCGATCTGATTGACAACGTCAGAGGTCAGATGTTGGAGACGTATGAAGCAACAACACGTGAAACCCATGATCTATGGCAGAATGGAAATGCAGGTAACATTTGTTAATCTAAGTGTCAAACAAGACGGTTATTTAACATTACATAGGATACTGAAATATGTTGATAATCACTAAACAAACGGCATACTACGTATACGAATTCAAGTTAAAAATTAATACAATTAAATAAATTACAGTCACACAGGTGCGCGAGCACACATACGCACACACACACATACACACACATACACACACGTACACACATATACACATAAACACACAAATACACACACACAAACACACACCCACACACACACACACACTCACACACACACCCACACACATACACACACACACACAAACACACACACACATACACACACACACACCCACACACACACACACCCACACACCCACACACATACACACACACACAAACACACACACACACACACACGCACACCCACACACACACAAACACACACACACCCACACACACACAAACACACACAAACACACACACACCCACACACACACACACACAAACACACACACACCCACACAAACACACACAAACACACTCACACAAACACACACACACACACACACAAACACACACACACACACACACACACACACACACACACACACACACAGAGTCAGTCTTTGTGCTCACTAGTTTCAAGTATGATATTCATGGCGTCATGAAACAGCTGTTATATGGAGAGGGCGACTTTCGTCATCAATAGAGCAACAAAGGATACATTTTCATTAAATACCCTAGCTATTGATCATTGACACTATTAATTACAGTGTGTGGCATAGAATAATTGAAATAGACACTTAATTTATTTTATATGTCAACAGCCTGCCAAGCGCCGCTGTTGCCATGCCCGACCATTTGCATTAATGCTACTTTAGATTTATCGGAAATAACATTTATTGAAAATAACATATTTAGTGGTTTGATTTTATTTTAGCTTAGGTTAAATTGGTACTATTATTTTTAAAATGTTATCAACATGCTATTGCATTCTTGATACTAGTCTGGACTAGTATGTATGACTTAAATATGTACTTCAGGTCATTCAATTGTAATTTACAGACATGTACGTTTCAGACGAAGCTATTTATAATAGACTTTTCTCTCTGATTCAGGTGAAACTATGGATGTATACAGAAATAAGAAACAACAGTGACATCAAAACAAATATGTCGTCCACTACAAACCAGAATAGATTGTAATGATGCTCACAAAATAATTGGTTGAAACTAAGTGACTACAAGCAGTGTGATGTATACATCATGTGCGCCCGAATGCAGACCAGGACAAAAATATATGTTGCTTGAATATCAAAGTACATGACATGCCATGATTTAATTTCCATGTTAAGATTCGCGGCCTCTCCCCATTCCCCTCCTCCTCTTTCTCTCTACCTTCCTCTCTCTCTCTCTATCTCTCTCCCTTCTCCCTCTCTCTCCCTTCTCCCTCTCTCTCCCTTCCCCTCTCTCTTTTTGTATGTCTGTCTCTCTATCTCTCTCTGTCTCTGAATCTGTCTGTCTGACATTCTCTCGCGCTCTCTCTCTGTACATATATCTCCTTCATTCTTAATCTTTCTTTCTTCTCTCCCCATCTTTTCTTCTCATTCTCTTGGAGCGGTTTTCATTTAAGTTGTAATAACTTGTAACCCATCCATTTCGTCTTGAATAAAATATGTGTAAACTAAACTAAGGATATTTTATGTTATGTAGGCATACGATCTTTGTTTCGAGGATGCCTTTGTAAGAATTCGTAACTTATTAGTGTTATTATTGCTATTACTATATGCTGTTCAGGTTCCGTGGGGGACTTGTGATCGTCGAACTGTTCAGAGGCAGCCTGGTATCTATAGAGGAATTTATGGAGCTGAGCATTCTCGCTGTAACCGAGTACTCACAATGGAGAGAATCTAAATCCAGAAAGTGACCGCCAGTAATGTCACGTTATATTAGATGAGGAACCAATCAAAACACTCAACACATATGAAACTTACTGGTCGACACGGAAAGCCACTCCCCCTGGTGGCGAATATCGTCAGATACGTAACTCCGATTGGTGGCAAAGACTATTCTAGATCTATCATCATCTGGCCAGTCTGGTTTCTGTCTTAGTATTGAGATTCGTCCTGACAAGCAACTAGAACCATTCAGATAGAAATCGAAGCTCTGTACGACTTTCAATGGCATCAGAATATGCCATTGCTGTCACTATGTCAATTAGCATTGCCACTTAGCTATGATCTAATTCTGGTATCAAATAAAAATCAAAACGGTACGTTATTAACACATGTTTATTGGTTGTAATGAAAACAGAATTTATCCATGGGCATTCGGTGACACAAAATTTACAATTCCATAAGTCACCCATGTTCATTATATGCGCGCTAACAACTGCATGTAGTTGAAAGTCTTAATAACCACGTAGATGATAACTTTGTCCGGGGCGTAGGATCACTGAAGAAGCTTCTTACATATGTAAGTACTGTACGTAGCGTGGTACACCAGCCTGTTACCTGAAATCATATACATAGTACATGCTGTAGAAGGCTATGGAGGGATGCATACAATGACGTACCAATATACTAGTATACAGGTCTCCCTTACAGGAAGATCTAGTATCCACGAATAATAATAATAATAATGTGAATATTTATATTGCGCAATATCCACGATCGAAAGCATGCTCATAGCGCTACATTATTACCCCGGTCAATGGATCTGTGTACACTCAATTTCCTTCTCAACTCCCTGGGGAAGGAGTAGGATGAACATGAAAAAGAAGAGGTGGACGTGAAGAAGGAGGTAGAGAGGGGGTGGGAAGAAAGGGGAATAACAGCGCTATAATTACTAACCTTTTTCTTTTCTTTTTAAAATTGGTGCATCATCGTTCCTTCTGCATGGGCGGAGAGTAATGGCTGGTAACCAGGGGGAAAGAACTGTGGGGGAGGTGGGCACATGGGGATATACTGAGGTAAATGAGGATACGCCATCATGAACGACTGTGACGTAACGTGACCACTGCCTGGAAAACTCGGGCTAGCACCGTTGAGTGGGTGGAATCCCATGGGGAATAGTCTATGATCATAGGCTCCTGGGTTGACAGACTCTGGAGACTGGTTGAAATGTAAGTCTTTCTCAGGCGTGTACATTTCACCTCCGTCTCCCTGTCGGTTGACGTCGGTGATTCCTGGAACCATTGTCTGGAATCCCGGATAAGGTGGAATGGAATCACGGATCACGAAGTCTTCCTTTAGAATGTCACCAAGACTTTTAATGTAACTCGTAGCCAATCTTAGCGTCCGGAATTTCGATATTCTGCGGTTTCCCAGTTTGAACTGTTCCGGAAGACAGTGTCGGAGATTATCAAGAGCTCTGTTCAGTTTATTCATCCTCTGACGTTCCTGATAGTTGGCCGTCACTCGCTTGTTCTCACTATCTTCCGGTGACATCTCCTTCCTCTTCCGGCCTCTCCGTTTAGGAAACTCCTCGACTTCTGACGTGTCCGATAAATACCCAGTATCTTCGCCCTCGTTATCGAAACAAATATCTAATTCATTAATCCCATCTTCACAAATTTCTTTAGTAGTCGTCTCCATTATTTATAAAGATTCCAAGAACAATCAAGTGTAGTCACGCTGTTTCGAGGTTGCATTTAGTTCCAGATCCAAAATCACGAGTGTGGCACCTTTTTCTCACGGCATTGAACTATATTTCAAGAGTCTATAGATTGGGACCAATGACTGGGAGTCTTGAGTCTCCAAGTAGCCGGTCTTGGTTATCACAGAGGTGCTAACGAGGAAGTGGCGCTGCAATCCCTCGCCAATTGGATGAGCATCGTGGATATTTGATGTAATAACTTATCTTGTAAATTGCATGAAACTTGCGAACACATTTTTCATTTCATGTGCAATTTCGGTTGAAATAATTACATATTTTACAAGGGTCGTAGCTTTATAGAACGCAAGTGGCTTTAAAGAACATTTTATAACTCAAATAAAATTCAAATTGGTGTAACTATAAAACTGGGATAAATTCAACAATAAGGCCTTTGTTTCTGAATACAAAGAGGCTCGTTCAAACTATTGAACTTAAATTTGGATTCACAACAGCGTGAAAACTATTGATAAAGAAACAAGGTTTTAATGAAATAAAGATTATGTAAAATAGTATTTCGTCTTCGAAGTTCAAAATAATGGCATATGTCAATAGACCAATAATGATCTGTAATTTCCAAATACCCGTCACGAGTACCGGGTACGTTGAAAACAAATGTGAATTTTTCTAATATTATCAAACTTATTTCTTATTTATTTGTGTAGTGAGTACGCTACATTGAATATACTATACAGTATTATCTAAACCTTAAGAAAACATTTATTTTAATTTAATTTAATTATTATGATCGCCGACTTACCCGAGTAGTAGGAATAGTCACGGACGAGTATCTGCCATTAATTGGAATTAACTTCAGAGAGTGTACCTTGCTTCCTAATCAGTAACGTTTAATGATGGAACTGTTTTGCTATCTAATTACCATCTAATTATAACGCTCTTTGATCTCTATCACACATTGTACAATCAAACAAACAATATTGAATTAAACGGGCACTGCAAACGTTTGACACATGTGGTTACAATAGCGAGTAGTATACAATATATACATGCTTATTTAAGGCATATGTAGGTAAAATATAACATATGGGAAATAACGACTGATAGTTACGCAAATAATGTCATTAGTTTAATGGTTTTAATGTGCGATCAGTATTGTAGTAGGCAAAATAATCAAATAAGCAATGCAAAGGTGTGGCCCAATTGGTTACTATAGCGTGTAGTATGTAACTTACAAGAACAAATACTAGTATATAAACTAGCATAATTATTAATTATTCAATCTCTGTCAACGTAGCTTTTCTCTCCTGTTACAGCAGCTGATATCAAATGTAAATACATGCATATGTATATAGTTTTATTTTATGCCATATACCATTGTAAGTGGTTAAAGTTGATGATCATATATAGGTATATAGGAGAAAATGCTTTATACTGCACATGTGCATAGTGATTTAAAAAAATACTTTCTCATTATTTCTCATTACTATTATTCATTGTTAGCATGTATTACAGGTACATTGTAATTGTCTTTAAAATGGTCCACTTCAATATATATCGTCCAGACTTTCTTCACACGCAATATACTGTCTACCAACGGTGCCACACTTAATAAAGATGTACATGCTGTAGGGAGCCCAGATGATCATGTGATCACATGGACACGTGACTTCAAGGGTGGTCAGGGTGACACGCCATGCAACACTGCTTAACATGTGTGGAACATGTCGTTTATTAACTTAAAACTGAAGAATGTTCATTTTATATAAATTGCTCATGTTCATACATGTAATCTTTACTAAATACAAATTGCGCACAATTTTGTCCACTCATTTTCTAATTTATATTAAACAAGCATATATCCTACAGTTAGTAAAAGTTATTAAAAAATTAAAATTAAGGACAATATCAAGTTATTGCATACTTATGAATATCCGTGTTAAAATATAAATGTATATAGGGGCCTACTATTTCAAAACGTAATGTATGCTTCATTACGATGAGGAGAAACAATTGATGCATGATATTAACTAGAAAAAAGTTTCGCTTGACCAGTCAAAATACTAAAATTGTATTTCTGTTACCTCCGAATTTGGATTTATTATTTATTAAAACTTTGTGGAAAATCATAATTAGTTAAGTTAATGGCACTGACATAAACTTACGATTTGCGATGACCTAAAGAATAAGATGCGTCTGCATATAAGTAATTATACTTTATTCATACATACATTACAAACAAACACATTTACTTTAGACTTAGACTAAATTGTATGGTGACAAATTCTATAGTTATCATTGTAGAATACGTCACAATAGAGAACACACATACAATATTCAACAAACTATCTTTTCTTCACGGTTCATTAGGAATTTAACGACGAGTTTTCACCTGGTTGTTAAAAAGATTATCTAGCTCTGCCGCACATTATTTTCAAGAACAATGAGAGGCTATTAATCAAGCTTAAATACAATAGAATGGTCCTGCATATGTCTGCCTAAATTTCCGATTCCCATTCTGAAGAAATTCCTCTTCTTGTATATGTTTATTTGTATACTTAATATTATCGTTTTCACATATTCAAGATATACAGCCAAATTAAAATAATATTTAAATTTGTCTCTTTGTCATTGAAAAAATAATTAACATATACAGAAGACTTACGTTTCACGTTTCTTTGTTTACATGAAACATAGATATGTACACGATAGTTAACTATATATGTATATACAGCATATGAATTGGTATGATTAAAAACTATTTTAAGTCTCTGAGATTGCTATGTGGCAGTGGAATTTAAGCAAGAATCTATCAACGAAACGTGTCATATATTTCAATAAGAATTTACGCAAATGTACAACGAATAATCTACACTCGATTTCTTATTAGCAAAGAAGCAGATAGTGTTTTAAAGCGCCATGATGTTAAATTCCACTGCCACATAGCAATCTCAGAGACTTAAAATAGTTTCTAATCATACCAACTCATATGCTGTATATACATATGTAGTTTACTTGTCGGACATGAAAATAATATTCGTCTAAATTTATTTATCTAAAAAGGCTACTAGCCCTTAATTAATTTTGTTGAGTATATAATAGACATATAGATATTTACCACATAGATTTCAAAGCTACATACATATGTAAGCTAATACACATGTGATTATATTCCACGAAAAACATTCACATAAAAAGTACATATAGCCTTATTGTTTTTTAGTTTTGGGGCCTAAATAACTAAATATGGTGTATTGTTATGTTCTATATAGCTAATGCTTCAGAACTAATTGTGGTTCTTGGACTTTTAAGCAGAACATGTGCCAGTGACGGGAACCAGGTTAGCGGCTATTAAATAAATAATGTTCGTGGACAATCGCGATTTTTCGGCATGGCACTTTTCACAGACTCCTCGCGGACATTCCTAATTAACACACAAGTGCTAACTGGGACCACGCTTCAATAGTCTGGGGGTAGTAAACCGATAGTAATTTTTACATGTAGTAGGGCCTTTACTTCTTGACGTTAAACTGAATGTTACGTATGTGTGGTAATATACGATACTGCAACCGCAATAAGAGATGTTTTATTACTAATTAAAAATAAACAAAATTATTTGACGAACCTTAAATGGCAGTGAATTGAATAGACTTACAACGTGAAGCGTGGACTACTTTATGCCATAAGATAGGCTATGAATGCAACGCTGTTTTAAAGTTGTGAAGAAACATGTAGACTCTATTCGCCAAATATAGCCTGCATGTTTTTTGTATTGGGGTTTTAAGTCGCTTTCAAGATTCTTTCACTTATATCACGACTTGTCAGTTTAGGGCAGGAG
>JAUTBT010001908.1:0-10391 GCA_032361225.1 Lepetodrilus schrolli
GGGAAATAAGGGAAAGAATCTTTTGATCATACAGTAACTCTCCGTGCTGAAGGCAACTGGAGCTATGTCTGTACCTAATCCAGGGAGAGAGTTATAGGCTGGGCCTGTTAACATGTTAACACAGTCAATTATAACTTTTTCCAAAGATGTAGCCACTGGTCTTTCTTGTACCTTGCCTGCCAAGCCTTCTACAAACATTGGCCATCTGAATCATTCCTTCTGACGATAGTGCCATCTGACAGGTATCACAGTTGAAGGAAGCAGTGGGTCATCTTTAGCCTTGTACAATCATGACACTTAATTAACAAAATCAATACGCCTATTGGAGATCAATGCCGAGTCATGACAGAAGTCATTATATACTCTGTGGAAATACAAATATCCAGTAGAACTCCACCCATTCCAACATGCTGAAGGCTGTCGGGACAATAATTTGACATCTTTTCCAGGCTTGTTGCCGTACATGATTTATTAAGAGCACGGCTATTAAATGAATTTCTGTCACTATACATAATTCTTTGTGACCAGTGTTCGAATTAAAGGAGGTCCTGGGGTCATTTGAAAATCTACAATGTTAACGGTATCTGTGGGACCACCTACAAGTTACAGATTTGACCACCATTAACATTGCTGGAGAAGGACCCACTTACTGTTTTCTGAATTTCTATATATTTCTATCGGTATACTAATTTAAGGAGTATAAGCACATGACATGAAACACTGCCATCGCTTTGTATTTCAAAATCGTTATTAATATTTAACATTCAATAGAATACTTTTTCAGACAGACATTCCCTTCCAGAAAAAGGGAAAATAATGATTTAACTATTAAATTATTGCAGCTATGATTCATATTCATAAAACTAATAAAATATTTAGTACAGATAAGATTATTTCTCAATGAATATTTATTTATTACTTTTAAAATAATCTAGACAAGCCCACAATAATATGTTTTACTTCACAGCGGGAATCTTCCCACTTACAAATTGAGTGCAAGTGATTATGGAGTTTAATGTCGCTGCGGGAATTTTTCACCCATTTGTGACGATACTTACAAATTGTAAATCATCATTATTAATAAATTAACTATTGGGAAGATTATGAATGGAAGTTATGCGAGACGTACACCTGTTCTCACGATTCTCAAAACAATATGTCTGGGTGCTTGGACTGAAGGGTTACCTCATTCTATGTGCTTTTTGTGCTTCTAGGATATGGAGCTCCTTTGTAACATGACCCGTAATGGATGAATGTTGCTTGGCCATGACAACTCTTACATTCTGAAACAGAAACAATCATTGGGCCATATATTGGGCCATATATTGGGCCTCAGAAACAGTTATTACATAAATAAGTGTCCGAGGTTGGCAAGCTGCTGAAAAATTCAAGAGTATATTTCAAAGTATGTGTTCTGTATTAATGTAGATGCACAGTGGCTCGGTGATAGAACATTTTAAAAAATAATTTAATTTAAAAAATATATATTATAGATATTCTAGATCTAAAAAAAAGAAGAAAGTAATTTATGTAAAAACTAAATAATTTTTTAAATATTTATTAAAAAAACAAAACATTCAGAGCTAAACATTGTATTCTGAGAGTGCACTCAAAACAGTCGATTCAAAATACGATGTCTAGCGGACGGCAATGCTTTGATTTTCCCTCAATCAAGACTATTTACTATTTATTTTTAACAAACCAGAAGAGAGTATTTTACTATTCTATCACCGAACCCCTGTGTGTAGATGCATTAGTATGAAATGATTCCTACTCAATGTATGAGTGTTCACCTCTAAGCTGGCAAACTGCTGAAATTTGAAGAATAGATTTCAAAGTCTGAACAACATAGTTAAATGTGCAATTATTGGTGTGAAAGAAATACATTACTCGCTCAATGCTGTATTGGTGTTTAAATAAAAATAGAAACACTACTCGCACAATGCATTATTGGTGTGAATGCATTACTGATGGGGAAAAGACACTCTATTACTCATTCACCATGTTGCATCCACAGGCTTGGTCATCTTGCCCACATGACTATTAGATTCCTCGATGCAGAATTTACTTGAGGAAACAAATTACAATACTCGCGCAATGCATTATTGGTGTGATACAAGCACATTACTCACACAATGGAGAAATTGGTGCGATACAAACATATTACTAACCATCACCTCGTCGTCATCGTCATCGTTTTCTATACCCTCCACCCTCTTCTTCTTGCACCACCACCCACTGTCCTGACAGTAAGCCATGAACACGAACAGTGGGAAGAATCCCAGCGTGACCCACGCCTCCCACACGTCTATCACGCCCGGCGTTATGTATCCCACCACCAGCAGCATCCACACATACGCCCAGATGGACCATATAGCTGTCAATATGAACACACCTAGCTCCTTAATGTGCTTGATCTGAGGTGTGGGCACGCTCACTATACAAATGGCCGTGATCATCAGCAAATTAAATGCGGCACTGCCGATAATCGTGAAGGTACCGAGCGAATCCTGCTGGTCTTCAGAGCCCAGTCTGAAGGCGGCCTCGATGGTGGCCAGCAGAATCTCCGGGGCGCTGCTGCCCAGTGCCATCAGAGTCAGGTTGGCCACGGTCTCGTTCCAGAGGAGGATGTGCCGCTCTACCTTCACCTGCTTCTCCTCGTCCCAGCGCACTATCGTCCGCTTCTTGCTGGTGATGACCTCGATGCTGCACATGAAGATGTCGGAGGAGATCGCGATGCCCATGAAGAAGTAGATCATGGCCAGGATGTAGAGGAATCCCCGGAAGGCCTGCGGCCAGAGGTTCTCGGCAGGAATGAGGAGCCATGACTGGCAGCGTTCAGTTCCGTTGGCCACCACCTCCACAACCCGCCCGTTAGGGTAGTAGTCCACCAAGTCAACGCTTGCCATCGTTCACTGTGTCGCATCCACCAGCTTGGTCATCTTGCCCTCATGGCCTGCAATGCAAGAGAAAACAACGTTAGAGGATGTCTTGACAGGCTTCATTTGTTGTAAATGTCATTAACGCAATACAGGGTTTTCCTTCTAGCTCATTCATTTTGTGGAGGAGAAAGGAAACATAACAATGTCTTGATATGGTTAATTGTTTGTGAATGTCATAAATACAATACAGGGTTTTACTTCTAGCTCATTCAGAATACTTTCATGTTAATCTAATAAGAAAAGATGCATTTGCTATGTTATTATAATTAATTGAAAAACAGTTATATATACTATCTCTACTGAATAAAACTATCATTCCATCAAGTCTCCAATTTGGAAAATACCCATGCACAAATCAACACCAGACAATCCACACACCCCAAAGAAATTAAAGTTTGGCCGACTACATTACTACATGAACATGTATTTGTTTTTACGTTAGTTAGAATATACATTACGAGTAATTACACTGGCATTAGTCCGAGAGTAGTGTAAAATCTCCAGATGACAAACTTGTTGCCAGAACAGAAGATTTCAGCTTCTAACCGATATCGCATTGCGAACTTCGTTCCATTTTTTGCACAAATAATAGCACTGACAAAAAGATGACTGAAGAGGTAATTATTATCATGATAGGTGGCGCAGGTCGCATTTCTCATTACCACAGCCACTAGTGCTGCTACTGCTGCTAAAAATCAGCAAAGTCGGCTGCAGCACTAAGTTTTCAAGAAATTTACACAAACAGAAAACATCAATGAACTCTAAGTCTGGTGCAAGTGATGAGCAGGAATCAACGGGATACAAAGTCATGGCGCAAGTAAACAAACAGGGCCATCTGCATGTTCAGCACAAACCCATTTTGGATTCGTGGAACTAACTTGCATTAAACAGAATGGCTGATTCAAGTCTGATATCATTCTTGACTAGAACAGATTGAATTCCAGGTGTACTGTACTTATGCATTATTACCTCAGCAGTATAAATAAATATGAACATAAATAAGCAATTGCTCAAAAGTTTAACACATTGTTCCTGTCGTGTTTGATGTCATTCTTAATTTGGCATTTCATTGTGACACAGATAATACCACAAGAAATTGAACATCAACATACAGATTTATGTTCCATATGCCACAAGTTTCATCACACTATCTGGACCCAATATCACAAAACGTTTTTGAGAACGCATCCATACTCAAGCTCAAATTTGATATGGGGATTATTGAACAAAACTATAGTTGTGCATAAAATCACACTGAAAAATGTTCCATAGCCTCGGGACCTGCTTCACATTTCAGCTGCTAGTTATAACACATAGATTGCATTAACCTCCTACCTGGAAGTTCCTGGAGGCAACCTCAGATGCCCCATATACATTTATTTTATTTTTTATTTTTATTGGGGTTTTAAGTCGCTTTCAAGATTCTTTCACTTATATCACGACATGTCAGTTTAGGGCAGGAGGAAACCCGCAACATCCGTATCGCTGAATGTTGCAGTAAACCTGCAAGCACCGGCTTGTACTGACAAGACTAAGGATGATATCTGAATTGCCACTCTACAGACATTGCATCCTATCAATATCGCGTCAGAAATGTAACTTTCGCGAACATTGATGCCGGGCCACCGAGGCGGGATTTGAACCTGGAACCTTTGGCTCCGAAGTCCAACTGTTCTACCACTGCGCTACCACCCGCCCTTATCATAGGTAGGTATGCCAGCATGTATGACAGACAGTATCGGAATGATGGAATATGCCACATACTGTACCGTATAATAGAGTTCTTCTTTGTGAAATATATTTGTCGTTTCCGATAGTCGACGTCGAGATGACTTGAAATCCTGGTACTTTCCTTTGCATCGGCCATTGTTGACTGCTTGAATCGCTTACTGTCGAGATTCGTAATTCCAAGTCCGCCTCTATCAGTTGAAAGAAGCAGGGCAGCGTCTGTGACAATGAAGTAAAGTTCAGTTTAAATACATGATATAGGACAATATAAAACATTACAATTTTCGCAGAAATAATAGTACAATAGTACTACATGTACATTAAAAATCTGAAACTGTTCCATAAACCCCATTTTCACATTTCTTGCAAGGTTTTGTTCTGTCTACATTATTTAGGAATCCTGCACATTATTTAGGAATCCTGCACATTATTTAGGAATCCTGCAGGAATCCTGCACATTATTTAGGAATCCTGCACATTATTTAGGAATCCTTTCTCACATTATTTTGGAATCCTTCACATTATTTAGGATCCTGTACATTATCTAGGAATCCTGCACGCACGAAATGTCTTCTTCGTCTATATGTCGCTAGGATTACCTCTACCAATACCTACTTTTCTCTACAGTTGCATTTGGCTTAAATACTCTACAGTTGCAATGGGTCATTATGCTTCTATACTCTACAGTTGCATTTGGCCAATATGCTTCTCTATTCTACAGTTGAATTGGGCCAATATGCTTCTCTACTCTACAGTTCAATTGGGCCGATACCTTTACTCTATTATGTCCATGGGACAGATACTAGTACTTTACTTCTGCTCCGCAGTTTCCTGTAGTATAGATTGTTATGTTATACCTGGTTGCCTTGACGAAAGCAAGATGGTGAACCGTCGGGTCACTCTGACCCCGAGTCTCAGAACATCACATTCGTACAGGGCGCTCTCAGTGGCGGGAAACTTCAGCTTGGATATCACCACACGCTGTTTTCTCCGTGTTGTTTCCGTGTTCTGCCCTGCTCTTAACTGAAAGAGAAACAGGTT
Source organism: Lepetodrilus schrolli (assembly GCA_032361225.1). Classification (NCBI taxonomy): domain Eukaryota; kingdom Metazoa; phylum Mollusca; class Gastropoda; order Lepetellida; family Lepetodrilidae; genus Lepetodrilus; species Lepetodrilus schrolli. The sequence goes on from JAUTBT010001908.1 coordinate 5,712, forward strand.
TCTTCAAAATATGATACATTTTTCAATTGTTAAATTATTTATTATTCCATTTGACAGAATGATTCGCATGATAGATTAGTCGTCTAATCCTAACTATTTTATACACGTTAGGCCTACTATAATTGTCAACTCTTATTTTCGTCTAATTAGTAAGATTTCCAAAATAAACATTGTCTGATTCATAATGTTCTACTCCGGTTCCTACGAAATGTCGAGCAGTATAACTCACAGCCTGACCGTTCTTCTTCCACTGCACTGCCGGCATGGATATGTCCTCAGACAGACAGCGTAACGTAACTTCCTTCCCAGGGGACACAACTCTCCGTATGTTCTCCACTCGATCTGTCAGAGGTAACACAACCAGAATGGAACGTCAGCAGTGTCGAAAGCCCCCACCCCCGGTCCAGATATAACGCTATTTAATTTCAAAATCTGAAGTGAGATAACACAATAGAGAAGTACCCAAGTTGTAGCTTTACGCCGTTGTTCACAGTATTTGAATAATTTCGCGTCGATATGCTTAAGGTGGGATAGTAACCCACAATAATTTCGTGTTACGTACGGTATGACATCCACGAACATGTAAAACACAGGCACATAGGCTTACATTGAGAACTGTGACCAGCATGATAAACATGCATCCTTAAACATGAATTACACCTCATCTGCTTAATAGTATGCATTCATTTCCAGTAAGCTTAAAACATATAATGTCCATATAAGTATAGGGAATATTAACATTTATGAATGTCAGTTATTAATATCCTGTTACAGGACCATAACGATATGGACATGACGTCATGATGGGCAAGATTGACCAATGGAATTTCGAATTTTCTGAAACCAATCAATTGGCAAAGATAGGAAATGTTCTTAGAAGACTACACTCCGTCCACAAATATAATGTGTAATATCTACTTATTAAGAATACTCCAAATTAACATGGGTCTGAGGTAGTCAGGTACCGTTGGTCACTTTCTGGCACGTGTGTCTATCCAAGGACAGCCTCAGACCGTCTGGACAGGAACAGGAGTATGAACTCTCCTCCGAAGGAAAACAGAAATGTGAACACTGATTCCTGTCACAATGATTAACACCTGAAACCAACAGACTATAAATGTGACACAAAGCCGGTACATCAATTGGTATGCATCTATATTTTAAAACAGATTGCATTTTTTAATACATTTCAGTATTGGACTGTAAAAGAAACATTCTGAAATACACTTTCAGACCAATCGATCCAATCACTATTTAATTGTTCCCCCTGCTGCACAGACTCTGCTCTTTAAGGTATATCCAGTTGCCTCCAATATAGTTAAAGGCAGAATGGTCATTTTGTCAGTGACATAAATGACATCGGATCAGGACAGATTGATTACCTGTTGGTTGAAGTGCTCGGAACAGAGGTGTCATATACCGGAAGTTAGGTCCATTCTTCAGGATTACCTTCTCTTCTCTTGATTTCAGGTCGTAGCTAACGATAGCGCCAGTGTCCTTCAGTCCCCAGTAGACCACTGTCTGCGAACAATGAGACATTGGTATTGTAAATGAAGATGTTGTACGAGACCATTGGTTCCTTCTGATGTTAGTACACTTTGATAGTCTTCTTTAGATCTGTTGTATAGGCCTACGTTTTCCTTCTTTTCTTAAACATACTTAACGTCTAAACTCTTAATTATTGCTATTGTAAAGAACAATCATTCATGATGTTTAACTACCACATTCAGCATTACACAATTATTTAAACAAATGTGTGCACAACACACACACACGCACGTGCTCGCACATACACACACACACACACTATTTAAAACACAGAGCGAGAGAAACACTCATTAAAAATAGAAATGCACTCTTCCCGTCTTTCGTTCTCTCCCTCTCCCCCACCACTCTGCCATTCTCACGCACGCGCACACACACACACGCACGCGCGCGCGCACACACACACAAAAATCACCTGTCCATTGGTTCCTGTGATCACAACGAGACCGACAGACATCGTATGTCTTAAACTGTGGACTTGACGTCTGCTTCTTCCATAGAAATCGCAGGACGATATCAGACCTAGTCGAGAGACCAGCCAGTATACTCGGAGGTTGTAGTGGTCTGTAGGCAGGGAACAACAGACATGCTAACTTCCGGCATATGTCATCGTTACAGAGGCGTTGCTTTCTGTATTACTTTACAATAACTCGTGCGAAAAGTGGAACCGTCTCCGGTGGAACCAGGCATACTAATATTGACAGTCACATGTGTCTTCCACAAAACGACCTGCCACTGTAAGATGATATGCTCAAGTAGTGAGGAAATGCTACGGTAATATACTGAACACGAGTATAATAACTCCATCAATAAATTATTATGCATGCATTTAACCATGTAGTCGTCGCCTATGGGTGAAATATTCCCGCTGCGACGTAAAACAATAATTAATTCATTTGACCATGGAAAGTTCCAAGCCAAATTCCGTTTCTAATGCGAGAATGGCATTGACTATATATTACGCTTAACACTGTATTTTTATTGACCAGACTATTGGAGTGATGGTTGGCGGATGCAATGTATTGATCGGTTACCTAAAGCCAGTCCATCAATATGTGTAGAGTTGTCCTCCAGAATGGCCACCCGACCGGTTCCGTTGAGATTGTATCGATATATGTTCGAACCCAGCTCCGTAATAAACATCCAGCTGGGGACAGACATGCTTATTATTAATGTATGGTTTTAATTCATAGTCAAATAGTACTGAACTTAAACAAATATTAAATGGAAATACCAACATGAATTTTTTGTAACTGTAAGTCGGTGGTCTATATATTGAACACACATTTTCTTTGAATCCCAAAGGGACCCAATCCCACATTTAACTATCATAGGGCTGTCTAGTCAGAGTTAATTTTAATATAATAATAATTAACTATTAGTTTCTGTTAATTTCCCAAACAAACCTTTAAACATATTTAATTATGGTAGTTGTTTTACTGCTTTTGATGAAGTCTAAGTGATGCAATGAGTAGATAAGAGATTTTTTTAAATAGAATCAATTAATAGCATTATCCTAATAGGGAGCTGAGTCTTATAGTTCTTTATCGAAAACTCACTGTAATTTATTGATGGGTGGCAGTTTGTTAATCAAAAGTGCCAGCAGGAGTTAGCAAGAGACTAGCTGATTGGTTGTTAACAAAAGGCATCTGGACATACACTCAGACGGAATTTATTTAGATCTTTGTGTTGTAGATGAGCGGAAACCAATTAAGATATAATTTTGACTAGATGTATGAATTTATGCATGCAAAGATATATAGCAAACGTCAGTTATAATTAGATCAATATAAGATATTCAATCTTAATTGTAATTAATTAAAACATTTTTGAAAATGTTGATTGCATACATGTATACATTGTTTGGTTTTTTTCGTACTTTTTGTTTGCTATTCGTCGCTCACCTCATACTGGGTGCAACAGCGATATGACTGGGTTCCGCGAGAGCTATCTCAACGATACTCCTGCTTCCTGTGCTATTGCCTTCCATGATAGCCACACGAACGCTGCCCATCACGGCGTCCGTCCAGTACACGTGACCGTGTGTCCAGTCCACGGCTATCCCCTGGACACTGGACGAACTGGACAACGTGTCCAGAACTCTGAATTCAGTCATGCCTAGATCATCGAGAATTCTGCCGCTGTAATTTACATTATATTAATTCATTAATGAAACGATGTTTTTTCAATGTTTTTCAACAATGATTATTATCAATGATTATTGACGTTTGACAATCAGTCTCATTAAAATCAGATCCGAAACTGACAATCAGATAGTTGGACACCGAAAAGAATGTCAACATGTTTAACGAGATCTTATTTTAATTAGATTGTTTGCCGATCTGTCTGCAGCATTGCAACCATATTGGATGACTCTCTGGAGAAACATATCTCTGGAGTAACAGATCTCTGGAGGAACAGATCTCTGGAGGAACAGATCTCCGGAGGAACAGATCTCTGGAGAAACAGATCTCTGAAGGAACAGATCTCTGGAGAAACAGATATCTGGAGGAAAAGATCTCTGGATAAACAGATCTCTGGAGGAACAGATCTCTGGAGGAACAGATCGGCTCACCACATGATGGTCTTCACTCTATTATCTCCCCAGCATAAAACACGCCGCGCCTGGTGGAGGTCGAATGCTGAGAGCTGTAACATCATGCCATTAGGCATCCTGACCCGCTCTACCACCGTGACCACTTCGTTGTACCTGGGTACAACGTTGACCACGCCTTCAATGCCTGTCAGGATGCCACCATCTTTCCCTAAGACTAAGAGGTTTACTGTCAGAGTAATTCGGAATCACACAAACATATTTCTCTCAGAATATAATAGTGTAATGCATGTCCTTCCACCTATCGCTGGTAGCGTTAGATCATGGGTAACTTCTACTTAGCCTTACGAAGTTATCTCCGCAAATAGCCAAAGTATATAGCTGTACAATTGCAAATCCTCAAGTTGGACCGCCTTCTCACACAATTACACTGATCAATGTCTACAAGTGCTCGTATCTGGCCTATCCTAGCTTCAGTTTTGTTTTGTTTTGATTGAGGGTTTAAGTAGCTTTCAAGATTATTTCACTTATATCACGACTTGTCAGTTTAGGGCAGGAGGAAACCCGCAACATCCGTAGCG
>JAUTBT010001909.1:0-10391 GCA_032361225.1 Lepetodrilus schrolli
GCATTGCCACTCTACAGACATCGCATCCTATCAATATCGCGTCAGAAAGGTATCTTTCGCGAACATTGATGCCGGGCCCCCAGGGCGGGATTTGAACCTGGAACCTTTGGCTCCAACTGTTCTACCACTGCGCTACCACCCGCCCATCAATAATAATAATAATAATAATAATAATGGAAGTAATGGGAGTAATAATACTACTAACAATAATTGTAATAATAGTAATAATAATACTTACAAAACATAGCATTCACAATGTCAGATACGAGACTGTGTTGCACTAATCTAATAACGGAGTAATGTAGAAATGATTGTAAAATAAATATAGTTATAACATAATGCTAATTCATACACAATTGTATAATAGTGTCATCATGCTAATTCATACATAATTGTATAATAGTGTCATCATGCTAATCCATACACAATTGTATAATAGTGTCACCATGCTGGTTCATACACAATTGTATAATAGTGTCATCATTCTAGTTCATACACAATTGTATAATAGTGTCATCATGCTAGTTCATACACATTTGCATAATAGTGTCATCATGCTAGTTCATACACAATTGTATAATAGTGTCATCATGCTAATTCATACACACACATGTATGGCCTACATAGAAAGTGACTGCTATTTCTATCGGCACCCTCACTCTCTTTCTTGAACAATGTGTGTATACACTCAAGTCTGTATATCCACCCTGGAAAGCAAACCTTTTTATTTGTCTTTGACGTTCAATGCAATTTTCTGCAGACACAGCAAGACGTATATTACAGTATGGTCACCATTCATAAATATGTGTGTGCATGTGTACGAAACAATAGATCTATTAGATTTGTTTTAAAATTATTATTTTGTTTTTAAAATTAGATTTTATTTTATTTTATTGATTTAAATTTGTATTAATATAATAGTTTAATATTAATTATTAGCAGTAGTACTAGTGCTACTAATCAGTACCATTCCTACAATAAAGTACGAATGATCTTTGACTCACGACAAGTCGCCACGCTAAATTCAAATTCCCTGGGGGGATATAAATTTAGTCATGCTTACCACACATTATTGCTTAAGGAAGTAACATCGTGAATATCAGATATACTTTTACAAATAAGCTGAGTGACTGTTCCCGAATGCATGGTTCAACGCCAGAATCAAGTGCGTTGCGATTCAGTTGTCACTAAATAGTAAGAGCATCAATGTATATGTAATACACTCCCGTGAGATACAGTACTTGTCAATATTTGAACGGTATAACTGTTCTGTTTACTGAATTAATTCATAACGTTAACCAGGTAATGTTCATCCACGGGAATTGGCTATGAAGCTGCACAGAGTGGTTGGTATGCACGTGAAGTAAACATATTCAACGAGATGATATGCGTATGGATTGTGGTGTGGGGTGGGGAGGGGGGGGGTAGTTCTGGCTGGTCGAAGCGCGAATGCAGATACAACAATGGTACGGGAACATCTCATGCGATGGCTCGGTGTGCACGCCGTTTTCAGAGGCTTGGCGGTGTTCCAGTCTTGTCAAGGCCGCGTGTTATTTACAGGACAAATCTCCGTACGACGGCGGTAGCAGTAAGTCGTCATTCGAGAGCGTTGATCTCCCGCCTTTCGAAGATGACGCAGACGACCCAAAGAATCCCACGCCAATGCCAACAAAACAAGACCGATTCCTAAGCTCCAAGAACCACCGCAGTAAGCACGACGTCCAAAAGGTACGACCGCGATCGCACAGCGCCGCTTCCGTTAGTGAACTGGATCCTGAATTCCACGGGTCCTACGTGCACAGCTTGCAGCCCGGCTATAGCGAAGTCCCACACATAGTGTCAGACAAGCATGCTCATTATCTGTACCTCAGCGGTAGATCTAAGTCCGAACACGACCTATGGTCCAACAAGTCTGACACGGAAGGATCACGTGATCATGTCACTTCCGGTGACTCCCGGCAGCGTGTCAGGAAGAAGCGTAACCGGAGGTCAGCGAACGATCTTGACCTTGCACAGCAAGTGTTCCTGCGACGTCGGGTTATGGCGTTCGTTGATGACAAGGTGACTAGATGTAAATCGTAGTCATGGTACGTCACAGACGTAGGAAAGATACCGCATCTATTTGAATTATAAGTATTGGAGACAATGCGAAAGTCTGCTATTTTATAACTGTCTTCATTGAGTTCGTTTGTGTCATCATGGGCGCTTCTTTACAAGAACAGCGTAACTTTAAGGCAACCTAACGTCAAGCTTACCAATGACTAAGGTTGGAGATTACGGTTACATTAGAGTTACGTCCCTTCGTAGAGGAGGGCCCTGGCATTCAAGTAAAGAAAAGAAAATATTAGCACTTACCAGTATTTACTATTTTTGTTCAGAGAAGTCGATTTTAACTATGAAATCAATTATTTTCTGCGAGCACATTGTCAATATGTAAAAAATATTGCTTATAAATATCTCTACTCGATTAGGCGATTTTAACTGCATGTACAGCAGTAGATGTTTTTCATACAATATGACTTCTTGCAAACACTATATTGATCTGGAACATCGAGCTCGTCACGACATTGCCAGCTTACGCCATGATGAAAATGTGCTGCTTCCTCTCACGACTATGCATCTAATGGTGCTCACCGTGTCAGACTTGTTGCCATGGTACCACGTCTCTCCTGCGTCTGTTTCTACTGTAGTGTATCTGTGTGGTGTCGTCCCAGTCCAGTAGTTACTGTAAATCAGGAAATTAATGCGTCCCTAATTTAATGCGACCTCAAGAATTTAGACATACATTTAGTCTTAAAATACAGAATGTATTTAATGCGCATGAATTAAATGCGGCCATAAGCCAATCGATTTTTTCGCATTAATACCATGCTCGCATTAATTTCCTGATTTACAGTATATAGAATTATAGGAACACGAATGCTCCGCCATTAAGACGTACTGTATCTCAGAGCAAGGCTGTTTCTTTAAACATTCTAGTAATTATAGATAAAAAATAGAAAGTTTATAACTTACTAAACCAACCGTCTGAAATGCATGCTAACGCGCACGCGCGCACACACGGACACAACTACGAATGCACGTACACAAACATACATGCGAACACACACACGCAGACACGAACACGCATGCACATACAGAACGTGTATACAGTCGGCCCCCGTTTATCCGGTTCCCTCTCTATCCGCACGGTTTTTATACTCAACAAAATTAATTAAGGGCCAATAACCATTGTGGACATATAAATGTAGGTTTATATTATTTTAACAACCAAGAATTTCCAAACGTCAACGGGCTCCAGGTACTCTTCAAGAACTTGCAGACACAATGGAAGAACAATGGTTCCTTAAGCTATGTTACAAAATTTGCTGTAAAACTTCTCGGAGAGACATACACACACGCTGGCGAATGCACTTACGAAAGGTAATCTAAGCATTCTATAGGCCTACATTGTAGAAAAGTATATAATATTATACACAACCGTCCCATACAAGACAAAGGCCAACTATTTGTCGTTATTTGTTATACCGTTTCCAATAGCTATGAACACAATCGATCGATGGAATCTATAAAGGTGTCCTTAACTCTGCCTTGCAACTCGATCACTAAAACTATTGTTCTGCATGATATCAAGGGACAGGCCATCGGGTTGGGAATAGATCATGATTTCCGCGAAAATAAAGGTAAATAACAAGGTTGGTAATGTACAGACTGTCGGTGTATTGTGTTGGATCGTGCCTTAATGTATCCATTGTGCAGATATTAAGCATGAATGTTTCATATTGAGTGTCGTGAATGTAAAGATTTTCGATAAGCAGGACATTATTTGGGTTGATTTTTAGATCAATACAGGACGCACTTTTACATTAATATCGTGTAAAAATTATTATACGTGAATATATCGTAGTTATTTAGATCATTACGTGTGCCTATTCAGCTGAACTGTACTAAATACTCATAGCAGTGCTGGTCCAGATACCACGATACCATTTGAGTACGATTTCATGCTCAAGCTCAAATTTTATATGGGGAATTGTAATCTCTGGCCATGGGTTTGCATAATTCTGGAATTGCATCTATTGAATGCAGATTTGATAACCTATATACATGTACTTGCAAAATTATGTCTTTTAATGTTCTACAGTTTCGTACACTAATGTCGTTGTACCATTAACACTCGTTTTTAGTGGGAGAGTCGGCCATGATGTTGTGTAATCTATACACACACCGCAAGCAGCGCGCATGCGTAATATGGCCGACATTTCTTCATGTTTAATATTCAGCCTTCAGGGCAGCTCTGTAAGGCTAATTTACATTGGAATCAATATACTTATCATATAGATCTATGTTCTTCTCTGCATGCTCTATTATTCGTCTAGCACTTTGCTTGTTATATTTGTTGTTTTGTTTTTTTCCCCATCAGCATGCATTAGGATCACACCGCATGTGTCTAGTTGACGAGTTCTTTTAGTAAACGTGAAGCAATTATTTATTGTTTTAATATTTATTTTGTAAATCAGTCAATAATTCTGTCAATAAGATGGAGTTCGTAACAAAGTAATGTCTTGAGTGAATATACATGAATGATTTGAACTATGTAATTGATTGCGAAGAATGTTTAAAAGAATTGTATTGATCAATATCTTACTTCCTTCAACAATGAGTATAATCCTATTCAATTGGGTATAGCACAGCAAAAATAGTTGGGTGTCCTATTCCAGGATCATATTAGGACACCTCAGGTGTCCTGGTTTTAATTTTAGCATCCACGTTAGCTGTCCTGGTTCGGACACTTAACATGAACCCTAACCCTTTTGCTGTGTAGGTATATATCGTATATGGTCTATAAGTAAAGCAGATATTGAATTGACCATAATGGGCAATGATGCAAATTGCAATACTACTAGGCGAGTAAATACATAATCTCTGTGCAAAGTGTCCTTTGACATCCAATATATATCAACATAGGTTGATGAGAACAAGTCAGTCTTGTCGATGATGCATGTGTTGTTGCATTTATCAACACCAACAAATAATATGTGTTTAATATCAAAAGACACATGGGCGAGATACAGTTTTATTCCTTTTCAATGATGTTTTGTGGCAATTTTTCGATTTGTAATGATTTTGTACGTTTCTAGAAAAACAATGGCACTTAAAAAAAGATCATTAAAAATGGAAATGAAATGCCACTAATTAAACGTCTTTGACATGTTATGTCAGTAACGGAGATGAAATCCATTTCATAGCTGTTTGCACTGTGACATCATGGTGCATGGTCATGGCATCGCTATTTATATCGGTGACATCACAAGCAAAAGTTGAAAGTTTAGATACATTGGTCAAGCAATTGGTCAAATATCCTTTGATCTGACATGAGCGATATATACTACATGCATGTACTATTGTATGAACATGCCTATTTCCAATTGATATTGTACTTCAAGTAAAACGTCAAGTTTCAGGTAAAACCTGTATGCTCCATCGTGTTTCAGAAGGAAGAACCAACGACAGCTCGAGATGTGTATGTAGAAATGGGGGATGAAGAGGAAGAAATCGTTAGTATTTGTTTTTGTACCCAATAGCCTTCTATATCTTATCGTGCATAATTATTTCACATAAGACATGGCTATATTAATGCTGATAACACATGAACGTTGATAATGACCAGAGCCAGCAGATTCGAACTCGGAAAAGGTTTTTATGCATCGTATTTTCAGTATGGCAACTATATTAACTAGTAATGCTAGTTTTAGAATTGAAAAATGCGAAACACTTCATCATTTTATTCAGCCCAAGAGGACATCCAGTAATCGAAGCCGTCAGGAGGAGCTACCGCCAGTGAGGGAAGCGACACCAAGAAAGTCAGAGCGACCGTTAAAGAGGGAGCCCTCTGACCTGAACAGGCACCACGTGGTCCCGCCTATCAACAAGGAAGAAAAGGAGTACAACAGGGGCAGGACTCCAGAGAACCATAACCAGAACGGGACGCCGGATAGCCAAAACCAGAATCAGAATGGGAGGCCTGGAAGTCGGGACTCGAGAACGAACAGTAGAAAAAGCAGCAGGGAGCCCAGTGCTGTATCAAACCGGTCAAATGAGAGAGTAAAAGATGAGAAACCTAGAGCAGATAGAACACCCAGTTCTAAATCAAACGACAGAGACATCACTCCAAGTTCGGAAGACAGCAGGAGAGCTATCGCACCTAGCGTACAATCAAACAGAAACACTCCAGATGACAATAGAAGATCGAATGCATCTAGCTCTCAATCAAACAGAAAGACACCGATGTCAGAAGAAGCCAGGGCAGTAATCCTGTCACCTAGAGATAGAGACCATTCTCCAGAAGCATCTTCGTCTAGAGATTCAGATCCTTCTCGGGACGATCACGACGACGAGGACGATCCTGCTGATGATAATGACGATGATGACGGTGGTAGTGGTGATAACGATGATGACAATGATGACGAGTCTCCAGAACCGGACGTTCCAAAGCGGAAGGCGAGGAGCTCGGAAGACGACAAGCGGATAGCCGCTCTGGAGAAGCTGGCAGACTACAATCTGAAGACGCTGGCAGGACAGGATGCTGGTGAGGCACCAGAGGTGGACGACGAAGTCATGAAAGAAGTCTTCAGTCCGGAGTTCCAGAAACAGTTGGACACATTCCTGAAGTCGTGATTCGACCAACGGGTCTTCTTCAAGGAGCATTGAGAATATTATAGAAACAAGCATGCAATTGACCATAGAGACAATTTGTTTTCCGACGTTCAACTTCAAACGCGAAAATTCCTGCGGATTACGTTATATAATTGTGTAGGTAACGTTATTTTTGACAAGCTTGGCAACTTGCCAGTGTGAGTTAGAACAATGTACAACGTTGTGAAGACATACGCAGGAATTCTCGCGTTTGAAATTAAAGGTCTCTATTTACGTAAGTCAAGCATCGGTGATGTGTTACGCGAAGTATTTTATGTATGACGCCCTTGTGAAGTTGATTCCGTGAATAGCTGACCATATACTATTTATGGTGTGTAATGTGTATGCAAGATAATTGGTGTATAATTTTTAATTAATGGAGTTCTTTAAATTTGTGGAGGGGTATACTTTATGACCCGCGGATGCACTATTGGAAATACGACCGTCCGTGGGTAGATGCTCTAGCATTACTTATCTGTAGATGGTCTGCCTTGTGTTGTTGATTATTGCTGTATTCTTTGTACGAGTATGCTTCATGATAGATGAGAAGAGAGATATAGAGAGATAGGAGGGACACGCAGAGAGAGAGAGAGGGGGAGGAATAAATAAAATTCTAAGATCAAGAAAACATGAACGGCTATTGTCCGTATTGATACCCAATTCCTTTCAGGTGTTGTAATTGGTGAATACTCTATGTGGTGATATTTTTCAAGCACGATATGACGCAGGCCGTCAGTGGGATAACTACATCGAGACGTTCACGCAACGTAGTCGTGGATTGTTTCATGTTAATAGCTGTTTGGATACTTGAAATGTTACTTTTTTTAACAGTTTGCTTTTTGTGTTAAAACGAATTCGCAGTCATACGAATGCCATTGCACTGTGGTTCCTTGTTATGACTTTGCTGGTCATTTTCATCTGTGATATTTTGTATAGATATTCCCTCCATGAGTATTTTCAATAAAAATTTGAATACTGCAGTGTTAGTTACTTTGCCAATAAACCGGAGGAGAATAACCAGACGAGAAGAAAAGGAATGGACACGACTGATTATTGTGCACTAATTGTCTGTTTTGGGAATACACATTGCGAGCAAATATTATAATAGTATAAGTACAGTGTTCAAATTGTTATATGTGGATTGTAGTATACATTATACCAAAGGCAGGATCAGACATTGATATATTGGCCAACCTCGTCCAAAGGCATGATCAGACAGTATTGCTTTCAAATACAATTATTGGTTTATTTGATTGTTTATTTCATTGTTCTACCATTGTGATGTCATGATGTAGATATCGTATTTGATTATTCTACCATTGTGATGTCATCGCTACAATTGCGATGTCACAGTGCAGATGCACAGCAGCCTAAAGATTGATCATGACTTCACAGTAAAATCTTTATGATGTGTCATTGTTCTTCTTACATTACTATTAAATGATATTGGGTGATAAATATAATCTCACCCTTGTTTCTTGGAATATCAAATATATCAACACGCGTCGATGAAAGTTATTAATTAAATCCTCGGCAAAGCCTCAGATTAAAATATCTTTCACGACTCGTGTTGATATTTTGGATATTTCAAGTCACGTGTGAAATTCTCTATTTGTTCAACAATGTGGCCGAACAAAATATTGAGACTGCGTCAAATCAATAATGTGGAAGCGCAAATCATGAAATCCATTATCTTTGCCTGCTGTACTGAAGGAGAGCACATTATTTTAGATGATTTTGAAGCAATATGAAATTGAAAGAGCATCCGAACACCAATCTGTGTTTATTTTCCTCTAAGCATTCCTAAAATAGAATAAATGATCCCACGATTGTCCAAAAAAAACCACGTAATCAAGCAATAGGATTGCTACAAGGTGGAACTTCCATTATTAGAGCTGTTATTCCACAATAACAAAGTTAAATGGAAGGTACTGGCAAACAGTATCAACTCATGACCATCAACGTTTTGGACAACCACGTGTGACGACTCCAGATCAAGATGGATACATCCTGGTCATTCATTTGGTCAATGCTTTATACAGGTTTCTACATACCTGCAGACATGACAGATCAGAACAGGAGAGGACATGAGCTAGGGAAAAGCTCCTTGGAAAGAATTCCAGTATCCAGGAGATTTACCCCCTTCGCCCTTATAATGGATCAAGTAAATGTGCATTGCAAATGTAGTCAATGCTTTGTACAATTTGCTACATATATGTATAAGGGCAGTTCCAGGTTGCGAACATTAGAAATTTGACTTTGAAGTTCTTGTCAAATCTTTACAAGGCTACCCATGCTGCTTAGACATGCACTGAATTCCTTAGGCGACTCCTTATATTTTGTTCAAAATATTTCTCATTTCCTCTTACAACTCTTGAGTAATAAACTTACTTCCCCAAAGTAATGTTCTTAAATATGAAACATTTGCAATATATTTAACACAGATCACGCACACGCACGCACGCGCACGCACACACACACACACACACACGCACACAAATAATGAACTGACATGGCATTGTATACAGAAAATATATATCCAAATGATTTACTTTCAGCCTCTGAGACTATGGATAGATGGTCTAAAAAGTGCTTACTGCCTTTTAAAAAAAGGGTGGGAGATGAATCCCTAAGAATGTTTCACAATCCTAGAAATGTTCACAATTACTACAACTCTTTTCAAATTAGTATTTAAAAACAAACAATGAAATGTACATTGATGCCAGTAAATACAAGTCACGCAAAAAAGGTTAATTTAAAAACACTTCTTTAAAAATGATATATATTGTCAAGTTTTGTGTTAGGGGTACATAGTTCTAAATATCCTGCCAAAAATACAGTAAAACCACAGAAGTGAACTAAACGTAATATACATATACTACCACTGAAGACAAAATGAAATAATTGTCAACTGTACAATTAAAAGAAGCTCTTGCCATTTTGCTCGATAGAACCATTTGTTGTTGTTAACAAATATAACCTATGTGGTAAAATAATCATATATTTATTATTCATCCTTCTTCATATGTTTATCATTAGCTAAAATAAAGAATAACAAAATTGGTAAGAGAGGGGGACATTTTTAGGGAGGGGGGGTATATATCCTAGTATATTTACCCCCATGGGGAGAAGATTTTCAGGAAGGGGTAAATTTCCGGTTACACCGGGTTTATACCATTGTTGTACCATTGAGCTATCCCATATTCATTGTTTAGTGATATGAGCCATTATTGTTTCATTACTTTGAAGAATCGTCCATCGTTCCAGTCTGGAAATACCCCGTTGAAACCCTGAATAACTAATATATTATTGAATTCATAAAGAAGCATACATAGTCTACTTGTTTCACTCACCTGCATCGAGAGCCGCCGAGACCAAGATTGTAGACAGCAAGATTGTAGACAGCAACACCGCCAGCCTTAGCAACATCATCTGCCCAGCAAGAAATGTGACAATGTTCACATGTTCAGTGATAATTCTTTAATCATTATTTATTTACGGGATACTATGAAAGTCTCTGAAAACAGAAGATAGTTACTTGAAATGCTCACATACCGTTCAGGCTTACTTATAGCTTGAGCAACATATCATTTTGTGTGTGTGTGTGTGTGTGTGTGTGTGTGTGCGCGCGCGCGTGTGTGTATGTATGTATGTATATGTGTGTGAGAGAGAGAGATAGCGTATGTACGTGTATA
>JAUTBT010001910.1:0-10389 GCA_032361225.1 Lepetodrilus schrolli
TGAACTATGGCATTAATGAATAATATGTTTAATGTAATATTAATAATTAATCTGGTCATCCTACGGTTAATTTCAACACTGATATTATTTAAAGGTACCGTTATATCGTTATATATTCATTCACATTTATGCTTTATTTTGAACTGTCATCTATGAACTATGGCATTAATGAATAATATGTTTAATGTAATATTAATAATTAATCTGGTCATCCTACGGTTAATTTCAACGCTGATATTATTTAAAGATACCGTTATATCGTTATATATTCATTCACATTTATGCTTTATTTTACGAGTGTCCAGTGTATCCTTTCACAAAGCTCTCTTATCCGCTAAGAGATCATAGCGCTCCTTGCAGCGTATTAGCTATCGGCATAGAGAGCGTTATGGTCTCTTAGTGCATAACAGAGCTTCGTGAAAGGACACCCTGGTGATATGTCATGCCTACTTTCAGTATAGTCATTGGAGCACGGAAAAACTATGCAACTATAACTGATGTTTACGCATATCATATCCTTTAACCCTCTGACTGTTGCAGGCAACCGGAGATGCCCTAAAGAGCATTACCTGTGCCTAATCCAGCAAGGAGAGGGTTAAGTGTACTCATCTACTGTAAATCAGGAAATTAATGCGAGCATTATATTATTTCGGAAAATGCGATTGGCTTATGGCCGCATTTAATTCCTACGCATTATGGACAATAATGAAAGGTACGTCCGGGAAAAACATGAATAGAGGCAATTGTCATCTAGCTGTTGTTCCACAAAACCATCGTATAGGGCCTACTGATACACGAATATAACTACGATCGTTCAGCGAAACGTGACCTTCTATTAGCGTCTGAATAAATAATATTAATAGTGTGACTGGGCGACGATTCATTTTCAATATGGCCGCACTGTCTCTCCAGCGCAATCCAGGAGGATGTGTAGTCGAATTCCTACTCGATCCTTTTGCTAAGGTTATTAATATTTTACCCCATACTCTTCCTGCTGTGTGCAGTCGACAAGCATTACATTGCCTTAACCTATCTGCCCTTCAACTGATCAACTGTCCATGCTCGTCTTGATAATACATAACACAAACCAGCAGAAACACTACTTGTATTTATAAGTACAACTATTACTATCCGTAAGTGTAGATCGAATACACACTAGTATACGTATTAATGTAAAGTGATAGTTAAACTCAATTTATAATGGTAGTATTTAATCATGAAATCAATCAGATAGATATCGGTCAGAATTACCATTGTTCGTGTTTCTCGTTGTCATTTCTTTGATGGCGGTTCATAAGGAGATGTTTTCTGTGAATTTGCAACCTTGTCTTGTCACAACATTGTCATGTCACAACCTTGGCATGTCACAACCTTGGGATGTCACAACCATGTCATGTCACAACCTTGTCATGTCATTTACTTTCTGCTGTGTGGCATGAATTGATTTGTGCCGATACACGGCTGACCAGGACTACGTTTCATGAAAGGGTAGTGACGATAGTACGGGGAGGGGGGGGGGAGGGGCTAATCGTAGCAACTTCGCGACATCTCGAGTCGGGGCGCATATACGAACGAGGATGTCGCTTGCTTGATCCGAATGGGTGCAGGCCTGATTTAGGCCCGGACTACAGTACGACCCTTTCGTGAAACGGAGGCCAGAAGCTTGAGGAATCCATGTCCAAGGAAACAACATGCAATTCGTCACAAGGGTCCGAGATGTAATTACTTCGTCGTTAACTCAGCTACATCCAATTACACGAGAAGAGATGTGTATGCGAGTCCATGAACTAGATATTTTTAATATATCATAAATTGGTATGTGCACATCAGATTACTATCGCTATTAATGCGAGAATATGAACAAGACAAGACACGTTTAATAGGTAGGGCCTACTACAGTATACCTAAGTCAGTGTCGCACCAACGGTACAGTAACTTGTACTCAATGAATTTGATATCAATAAAAATGTTATTGGTTGAAATATGCATCTGGACAGTAACATGTTTTAATGTCAAGTGAACAACAGACCATTTTGTTCAATTATAAATATTTAAAAGGTGGGTTTTCTCCATTTCTGTGATTTAATTATTGTTTATTCTCGAATGTGACGACAACATATATTGTATTTATACTTTATACCTTTGTTTCCCCACTTGGGAATAATTATACGCTTATTTAAACAAATACTCAACTTCAGGAAACGTAAATACCTTGATTCAATTTGGGGGTCGAGTGAATATTCTAATTATAGAGGCCCTTTGGCGATACGGTTAAAGATGTCTGAAAATTACGCCTATTACCATTCGCCGAGGAACTCGGTAATGAGCAGAACGTCGGTTTGAAGTTGTGAGCTTCCATGAAAGATATCCTTTAGAAAGCTTACACAGATATATTGGACAAGCTACATTTTCCCCAGGTCCCACTGGTTTTCAATAGTTTCATAGTTTTGTATTTTTTATCGCGAGATAAAAAAAATAATAATAATAAATAAACTATGAAAATATTGAAAACCAGTGGGGCATGCCAAATATAGCCTACTTGTGTAGACAAATGTACATACTTTCAGGTAAAATACGTTTATGAAATATGGCAACAAACAGTGATTGTATGCCTTTAACTGAAAAGTTGTTAGTGTTTCTGAATAACGAAATGTATCATTTTACAGTGATAGGTTCTTTGATTAGATGCGCTAACGTACAAGGCTATTTTACAATGATAAACAAGCACTCGCGTTCAATAAACACTTCAACTGAATTAAATTGATGCTGTTGGAAATTGGACGCAACGTGGGCTGAATTTGTAAAGTTTACGATTATTCAGTCGCACCACGAACCTAGCATTTATCGACATTTCTTCTGATTAAAAAAAAAAAGAAAAGAAAAAACAAGCAGCATTTAAATACTGCTCACTTTGCTGATATCGGTGTGTTAAAAATACTTGAGATGAGAGAATCGTTCAAGGAAAGCCTCAGATTCGTGTCCATTTGTTGTCTTGTGTTGATATGTTTTGTATTAAAGGACACTCGGGTGAGATTCTTTTCACCCTCACAGTAAATCATAATCAACGAGGAAGGCAAGAATAGTATAACGTCGTGGATTACCGCTGGCATCAATCATTAATACCCCAATTAGCATAATTTTTAATTAGGAATTTGGTACTCCTAATCGGTGCTAACGTTACACCGACACACGTCACGATATGTATACTTTATGTATGAGACGAAGAACAAATCAAAAGGTACAGTGAATTTGAAGATGTCGTGTCACTGGCTACATCCAAAGGAAATCAAATTGTCAAACATAGAGTTAACAAAGTTGTACCATTGATTTTATGCATTTATTTAAATACGCGCACGTCAAGTTGCCACCGTCGTAAACGTTGCGACGTCACCACGTCTATAAGATAACGCTATTGCATGTAATCGGAGTTAGTATCAAATTGTTGGTCTGGCTTTATAAAGCATACAAGAGAAGTAGATTTGGAATTTTCTGATGTAAAGTCGAGAATCTAACCAAAACGTTCTATCGGTGACAGTAGCTGAGACGCAAATCAGTTTTTGAAATTAGAAGTTCCTGCGGAGGCGGAACCAACGGGGTTTTGTATTGTGTTGCCCTAGTTGGAATCGTTGACGTTGTACAGACTGATGGGCGTTGACTAAACCATCTAATAACTCAGGAATTGTGTTTATTTTGTGACATAGTGTACTCAACTTTCAAAATATTCCTTCCGTAACTGAAAGCCTTATACGGTCAGTCAAAAGTTGTCGCAGTAAACGTCATACGTAATTCAGCTGTTCCACGTCTTCACGTTCATTAAGTGTATTTTGTTTGTCGCCCCCGGTCTATTCGCGGAACACCCTCCCCCCCCCCCCCTCTCTCTCCCTAGTTGGTCGTTTACGACGAGTTGAGATCATGTGTTCGTAATGGCTCACAAGAATGTTCCTACAACCTGAAGTTATAACCACGGTAAGGTCGTTTTACAGAAACAACGAAACCACTTTTAAGTTCGTCTCGGCATTTATAGCCGGGAGATGGCTGTCCGTTGTCCGAAGTAATCTGATGTGGATTGGAGCACGCCAGTACACACATTACCACGACTTTATACATGATCCTAGAAGGAAACAATATTTAATTAAGGAACGATGTATTAGTGTTAGAATTGAGTTACATAATACATTTCTGTAGTTCCGTTCTATATATACACCCGGGCATGTGTCTGAGTAGTGTTAGCTATTCCCGGATGCCTCTAGTGTTTTTTATCTCGATTTTTCAAATCCGTCGGGGCTAGGCGTTCTGAAGAATCAAATGCATCAAACACTAAACCGTCTTCTCGTCTCTAGGAACTGTAACTAACTTGAAAGATGAATGGGAGCGAGATAATAGATGGATGATATGTTTTATCACAACGGTATCACAAGTCATTGAGCTAGATCAATTAAGGAAGGCATTCCTTAGACATATTCGATAAAGATAATGTACATGCGTAAATGTATGAGTTGCAAACCTCAGAGTACAAAAATCAACCTAATGGAATTTCAGTGCCATTCTTATGACATTTAATATATCTGAAAGCTATGTACGTGTCTCGTCTATTTCAATTACGGGGGTCATTACATATTATAAATATTAATATGAGTGTTTTTGAGTCCTAGGATTAATAATCGGAGGAAATAAATAAGATATATTAATGTGTTGTAGATGTCTAACCATTATATCGTCCAGCGTTAAACAATAGAATCGTAGCCCTCCCTATAACGCGTCGTGTGTATAGCAAATATGATACACGTTAGTATCGTTAGATCTCTGACTACGTTTCCCCGATTACACTGGTTCTCCTCTCCTCAATGACCTATATAGCGTACGCCCCCTCAGATTATAATGACGTGGTCATGGACGAAGCCCTCGTGTCCACTAAGAGACTTTAGCTCTGTTGTAGTCTTCAGGGAACAGGACAGATGGGATAGTGCAATGGTCTCATGTTAGTGGATACGAAAGCTTCATGCAAGGGTGCCCAGGCCCCCGTTCCACAGAACGATCGTTGCGCTACGAAAGTCGTAACTATGCTAGCGTACAGGAGTTACGACTCTCGTAGCTCTACGACCGTTCTGTGGAACAGGCCCCTGTCGTGTCGCTATTCTCGTAAATGTCTATGGGTCATAGTGTTTCTCTTGTATCCAAAGCCATCGTAATATAATTCCTGTATTTGATATTATATTCATGTGAAACTTTATATACAAATTGGTGTTCGCTTACAAAACCAATCAAAGTTTCTTGCAAGTTTTAATACTTGAAATTTTATCTAAATTTATTAGTACTAAGGCTATTCTTTTTATTAAATTACTTTGGAGGCTAGGAATGAGTGGTGAATATAGCTATTTATAAATATTAATACATTTATCGAATGTTTCAGTTGCATCTGTAATATACTAATAAGATTCGAATTAATCCACTACCTCACATTTCAATCAAATTGTTCAGCAGCGGAAAATACGATCGTCTTATTAAGACCAATCCTCAAGACCTAGTGTCTGAGTCTAGTAGCGGATGTAAGGCGTCAGCCCATGGACATATGCTTTAGAGGATGATTAAAGTTTATCCCATACTTTAACCGTGGTTGATTGTTGTATTTTTCGTTTTGTTAAAATTTTATCAGTGAGTGCCGTGTCCCGTTGCTCAGAACAGTTGTAGCTACGATTGCTTGTAAGTAAAATTTTATGGACACGCACTGCATAAAACATCTAGCGATTTGGAGAGTTCCAGTATGTAAAATGGTTATTTACAGAGAAACGAAATCAGTTATAAAATGGGTCTCCTGAGATTTAACTTGTAATGGTGGATACATTGTAATGCTCGTATTGTTGATGATGTCGCTCTCGAAGATGACCAAGGAGAAGTTGGCCGTATTCTTAATAAGACTTGCGTCCGGGTTAAGACCATATGTGGTTGAATTTCTTTGAACTTGTGGATCAGTCAGAGTTTGACCGGCGCTGTCTATATTGAGATAAGAGTGCAGACATGCAGTAGATCACATCCGACGGTTTTCCATTCTATACCTGACGGTCGTGGTATTTCGCTGTGATAAACATCATGCTCCCTGGATAATGGTTACCAAACAGGAGACACATGATTCACTTAGTTGTAAGAAGTAGCCTTTCAATAGAGAATCGGTGTTCAACGTTCCGTTCTAACATGTGCAGATATTGGGCGTTGTTTCATCTGTTAATCATAGTAGAGCCTTGAATTGTAATAATCGACCTGACAGCCCTGAATTGTAATAATCGACCCAAAATTTTATTTCTGCCATTAATTTTAATAACAATTGACGTGAATTATAATACCTGAAAAAAGGTTGTCCAGAATTGTAATGACAATTGCATCGATTTGTAATAACTGACCGACCTGAATTATAACACAAAACTGCTCTGAATTGTAATAATTCCAATGTGTCCGTTTTATATTCAGACTTCATAATCGAATTGTTTTAGAATGAAATGAAAAACAGTTCTGTGCGGAAGGAGACCACAATTTGGGTGGTAATCAAGTTTTGTGTGCATGTATTCTATAATTTGTGTCGGTTTATTACATTTCAGTGCTCCCCAATCTTCTCTTCTATAAGTGATGTCGCTGATATGCAGCATAGAGTTGTAAATGGCAGGATATGTATGCTGCTCCCGCTGGTTTCGATGTTATCATCATGTCTTTTTCCCTGGGTGAAAAACAAGTGTAATAAAAGGCTTTTCATTTCACTTAAGCTATTAAAGTTATTTCTATTTCTACATTCATTGTGCTCTTCAAATTTGTCCTCTCAGGCAGATCTGTAAACTTTTGATGTTATTTTACGTCCCAGTCTCAAGTGATTTCTCAACATTGATCGCACATGCTTTCCATTGCCCGAGGATGGATCTCATATTATTTTTGTGACATAATTGATGTGTGCAAGTGGGGCTTTTGCCACTTTGGACCTTCCTGATTTACAGCTATCCGTTCTCCGATCGGCATTGAAGGAGTCGCTATTGATGTCATTAACTCAGTCCAGACTCGTGTCTCGAGTGTGTTAAGAGTTTGCTTTTCAAACACGTAATCAGCATTAGGAAAAATAATGCTCAAGAATGTGACATAAAGTTTGGAGGGACATTGGAAGGAAGATATCTTTAGAATCGAGTAGCTGGATTTTATATCCAAGGAATAAATAATACCCGATTAATGTCAACTTAATGATATGGAAACGTTGCGTTGTCATGTTCACAGCAGTCGTTCAATGTTCTAATGGATATCATACTATAAAGTCGAAATATTGAAACACATTCTAAAGCTCTCAAAGTACGTTCAATACCAGGTAATTCTACACACAAAAAAACTATGCATCATTCGAAACATCCTCTAAGATTCTGGTCCAATACGTGTCTCCTTAAACCACACGTAGCGTATGAAAGATCAGTAGCAATAGTCTGTGTTGAGGATGTCAAAATAGCATTAGCAATGCGTTATGTAAGGTATTCGTGGTTCTTCAAAACTGCAATGTTTACCGCAATGACGTTCAAGCCCTTGGCTATTTAATTAGTACGTCCAAGGATATTTTTCCGCGTGTAAATTTTCACCTTCCAATGACCTTCCCGCATAAATGACCTCTCCATGCCTTTTCTACATCAACATCGTCGACTACGCCTCCAAAACGTAGCTGCGCCCCTGAACCTGTCTACAATATCAGCAGGGTTGCTGTTGACCTAACAACACGGATCTTCAAGGACAAGGGCGGTAAGTAGGTACTAGATGGCACTTATGATGGCACCCGTTTATCCCTAATAAAGCACACACTGCACCATATCCTTACGTGGCTCACCAATTACTGAGCAAAGTACCTCCGAGGAGGTATGGCCAGGACCCGTTGATAATTACTATGGAATATGTTATAGATAGTCGACATTTGATGGAAACGTATTTTCGATAAAGGTCCTCTCATCCAAAGTGGCCATTCCGCCTTCAATATTGCATAGATTCGAGCCATTCTGTGTTTGGTATTTGAATATTATTGATATTGTAGGAATATTAAAACGTTAATACATCTCAGGAGAATATCTGGTTGTCATTTATAGAAAAGGTTAATAAAATGCCACTGAATGTTCACTATTTATCTGTTTATGATTGGAGTTGAATCATCAAGGGCGCTGAAGAAATGGAGCCCCTATAACTCACAACCCCACCCCACCCAACCCTATACTATGGCTCAAAAGAAGAGTTGCTGTTTTAAAGAAACTTTACGCTAATTTGTCTATGCACATTCACAAAGAGCTTTCGATCCCATGAACCACGTATTACCATTACGTCAACGCGATACCGCTAATATAATACAGAGAAGATGAAGGAAACAAGGTATACTAGGTATATATAAATATATTGCATCCCATTTGAAATAGGTCTTCACGTTGGGGAAGAGACTGTGCTCCATATCTGGATTCTAACTCTAACCAACAGCTCTCAATAACGTTGCCCCCGTATGCGAGAATTGACATCCTCAAGAAACATACTCCGTTAGCTGCTTTTATGTTGAAATCATTCTCAGTAGCGTACGTAAGGAAGCATTGGGTATGTGTTACAGAGGATGGATAATTGAAAGCAATCATTAATCGCAAACAGTGCAAATTGCATGCAGCAGTACCGTATGATCAATATCTCTACGAATATTTCTATGAATAATGTTTGTTTTCTTTTGTTATTCACATACCTGACGTAAAATAAAGATGTTTCTTCCACGAGCATGTCTAACAACATCACAAACATTCATCTTAACATTATTGTCTGTTTCTGCTTCAAGAATCGCTTATAATGATGAAGTTATCATCCAGTCGTACTTTCACTAAATCATGTTCCGTTCAATGTTATGAACCATTCAACCAAAGTTAAGTCTATTTGAATTTGCCTTCATTTGATTGCCTTCATTTAATCGGAGACGATTATCGACTGAAATCCTCGAGAAACCCTCCAGCTTGAACTCGTGCTGGTGTTAATCAAATAAGTACATACTTGCTGGATACAGTCTGTTGGCTGCTAGCCTTGGTTGGTAGCATCACCTGATCCTAAAGCTTCTAATAATGCACTTGAGACAGAGAATATTAAGTTGTCGTACATAGAGGTTACCTAGATATTTCTCTCCGTATTTGGTATTAAAGATTATTTGGAACTTGGTACACAGTTTTAAAAAAACCATTACACATTATCAAAAAAAATATAGGAATATGCCTCTTCTCTATGCTATGGTAATTTTAAAGATATATAGTAATGAAAATCTGTATATCTAGCTGATACCGATATAATGTGGAGTAAGCAACCAAGTTTTTCAGCCAACACAAAATGAGAGGTAATCATGTTACTCTATTATACTCGAACGGGAAGCGATACACTGCTTGAACAAGTGGGCCTACTCGATGACGTAAATCAAGTTTGAAATCTTATTGATCGACTTTCATAGAAACATATTCCTTAAAACTTTTGGTAGGTAAAATAAATTGGAGAACTTACACCATCTATTCTGAACAGTCCTTGCAAACTTTTTAACAAGACGTAAACGATATAGAAACGGAAGTATGTTCCCCGACAACATGTCTTTAAATCGATATAGTTTCCTGAAATAACACGTTTTATCACTTTGATTACGGAACCTATCACACGTACTTCAAAGGTTACATTTAGAGCATCCATTCGCCCACTGGATCCAATACAAAGCGTGTTCCTCGTTAGCTCCTCGTGCGGCTTGCGCTGCTCGTGCACATCTGATCCCTGGGCAGAAGACGGAGATCTTATCGCGGCATAGATCCATTCTCAGTATAGCTTCCACTTCGTTCCTCTCACTGGGGTAATTTGGACGGAACACAACCCATCGTTGAAAGAGAAAATATGGAAATGTTCGCGTTGGAATGGAAAGAAATAGCAATTTGACTAATTGCTCTGTTCCTCAATGCCAAGTCTTTCCTTAAAACTTTTGACACTCCATATGTCATTGTTAACAAAGATCATTCGACGTATGATATATGAGGCGGGTTGGGTCAGTGTGGCTCCATTTTAAGACATGTGATACCATTAGCAACAGAAACAAGACAAATGAACTAACATATTTAGAACGATTTATTAGATCGTATCTTCTTTGTCATTAATACAATTAATTCAAGATATCTTCAATAGGCTTATACCAATGAAGCTAAAGATGGCATAGGCCTATAGTTAAGAATGAAAAGCTACAGTGGAGATATTGATATTCACAATTATCACCTAATTGTCTTTTCACGGGAGATATCGCTTTCAAATAACAAGCGATATCTACAGTAGTAGATATTGTTTGACCCAATTCTTGGTTTATTTGATTGTTTATTTGATTGTTCTACCATTGTGATGTCA
>JAUTBT010001911.1:0-10389 GCA_032361225.1 Lepetodrilus schrolli
TTCACTTATATCACGACTTGTCAGTTTAGGGCAGGAGGAAACCTGCAACATCCGTAGCGCTGAATGTTGCAGTAAACTTGCGAGCACCGGCTGGTTGACAAGACCAAGGATGATAAGTACATTGCCACTCGACAGACATCGCATCCTATCAATATCGCGTCAGAAAGGTAACTTTCGCGAACATTGATGATGGGCATTTAGATAAACGCATACAAATTTATATAAACATATCCCATAATTTCAAAAAGGAGCAGCTTAAAAATTGATATTCATTTTTTTCATGCTGTAGATGACATATTCTCTAAATAGCAGATGATTATTTTATTGGGATTAAGGCCAAATTTGTGTAGTTAAACGCTACAATTGCTATGAAAAGGCATTCTATCCAGATAAACAGCCCAAGATCATTGATGATGTTTTCAGTGCAAGATACACATCCTGTAATACTACATGTATGAGTCTCTGTGTCTGGTTAGCTAGTTAAAAAGTTTAAACATTATCTTAATCAACTAAGTTAACTCACTCTGTTCAACATGGTGCAGATGTCTTCGCTCTTGGCATGGCGCATAAAGATTTGAACGACGGCCTCTATGTACCAGCTGCCTCGCTCTCGGTTCCTCCAAGCATAGTAACCTGCACAGAGATGTGGGTCAGATATTTTTTACTACAGAACGGAAAAACTACGGATATAATTTACTGCTGCTTGTCATCTTGTGTAGCTAAGGGAGATAACACACTGCTGTCTGGTGGACTTAAGGGAGAGAACTCACCAAATTGGGTGGGGTAACAGATGACCATGTCTGACATAGTTGGCAGTTGTCTGGACGGTTCTCGAGCTACATGCCCACCGTCAGTCTCGTCCTGTTTGGCCATCTGGACACCAGGGTCAAAGGCATCTGAAAACATGACATAACCTTTGTAGTCGATGTGTTCCATAATTATATCCTTTTTGCATGCACCTAATATATAATAATAATACTACTAATAATAATACTAATAATAATACTAATAATAATATACAATTGTCCACATTGAACATTTCATAAATGGACGACAGCAATATACGAATATACCATTACTACTAGTATAATTACTGTCAATACCATGAATGCTGAATAATAAACTAAACAAATATGTTTTCTGATTTATTTATTTTAGACTGGGATTTAGAGCCACATTTAAGATTACCGTATTTCACAAATATCATAGCTGGTCAGTTTACAGCAGAACATATGTAGCACTTAGTGTTGCAGTAACACTGCGAGCACCGGCTGGTACTGATGAGCCAAGGAACATAACAACACTTTGATAGTACAGACAGAACATTCCATCATGAAAACATTGGAAAGGCTACTGCTACATTGATAGCACGTCCCTGAGCCAGTGATTAAAGAGTTCATTGTCGCTGCAGGAATCTTTCACCCATTTACGATAACGGCACATGCCTGGGGTGGGTTCAATCTCAGGACCATTGGCTCCCAAATGTGACAATTTACCACGCGGTAATACCAGCCAGTCCCCCAATGTAAACACACCTCCTCTGCAGGCTTGTATAAAGAACACTTTAGGCTTGCCGACAAGGCCCTGGCACTGGGTGTTGTCGAACATCATGAAGATCTCGTTTAGCGGGATCTTCTTTCCGTCCGTCCCAAACACGTATCCCTCCTCGCCGTGACTCAGCAGACAGATCATGCAGCAGTGTGACTGCACGTGACTGCGCAGAGAGGCGAACTGTTTCAGCTTCAATACAATGGCCTGGCGGAAGAAGTATAAAAATATTTTTATACAACTAATAGCCTGTAAGAATAATGCAATAAATGGAAAGTAAATGAGAATTGTGATCTAGATTGTCATCTGATTATGGTAGTTCCGGAACAATGCATATCATCGCATATGTAATATACTTTTGTGTATATCAACGGAAGATGAAATCCATGACATCTGGGGTGAGTTCAGGCTACACTACATGATGCTACTTTTCTACAGTGAGTGAATTATTGTTTTACGTCACAGCGGGAATCTTTCACCCATACATGACGAATTATTTAATTATACAATATGAATGGGCTAAAATGAAATGCAGCATGAAAAACATGCCAAAAAAGATTTGATTAAAAGTTAAATATATGATTGAACAAATGGAATGATGAAATTGAATTGGAATAAATAGTGTGAATACAATAGAATGAATACTTTTCTACAAAATAGTTGTAGTGAAAAGTAGTGCAGCCTGAACGCACCCCAGGTCACTCTAATAATAGTATCAAATTATTTTTTTTTACTAAATTATAGGGAAATGTAAATACTCAAACAGGGCTGCTCGATTTGTCAGAAAGCAGCTAGCCGCTTTGAAAGATGCAAGCGCATGTCACATGACGGTGCCAGTGCAAATCAAGCAACCTGTCTCACTTCTGTCAGCCAAAATGTGTCGGTCACCAGATACCAGCTAGATATCAGCTAGAAATTTTCCGGGTAGCCGGCTTAACAAAAACGCGACTACTGTTATGCTAAGGGTAAGGGGACACAACTGTTGCAAGGGAGATCACCACACCTGTGCACTGAGTCCGTCGCTGTCATTGTACACAGTGACTTCAAAGTGCAGCTGTTTTAGCAAGTTGTGCAGGTTGTCGCGGTCGATGTTTGTTCCTCGCCGCGGAGGCTTGTTCACGACTTCGTTAACATTGATGATGAGAGCGTTGCCTCGTGGAAGTTTGTGCATGGTGTATGACTGGAAAATAAATTGTATGTATGTATACCACCAGTCTGGGCTTCACTGGGTATTGTTTCATGAAGCTTTCATATCTACAGTGCACTCTGGCAATACTGGCACTCGTTGGGACCAAGATAATATGCCGGTTTTGAGAGAGTGCCATGGATTACTCAATTTATCAAGAGTTCCATTGGACTTGGCTCAATGTCATATGCAGCTAGCAGTTCAATCTTTCGTGTTAACAACAGTTCAATACGAATACGCTTTGCTGGTCGTTCTGCCATGATGATGATGATGATGATGCCAACAATTTAACACTATATGAAAAAAAATGTAAATGTACTATGGCAAATTTACCTCAAAGAAGAGTCATTGCAATTTAGTCATGATACATGCATAGTAATCCTATTGATCAACCGTGTATTTAAAGTCATCTTCAAATAAAAGATGTGCAACCGCGACGGCCATTTAAATGGCTGGCTGCCAATAGTTTTCACAATGATTATACCGGAATTTTAAGCCAGTTAATTCAAAAGATGAGCGACTCAATGAGTATTCATGTAGGCCTATAGTAATCCATTTGATCAACTGTGTACCACGACTGTAACTCCTAAGCCGGTATAGTAGTAGCTTTTGTGATGCCGGTATACGGAATAGAGAGATTTATTTGCTGGTTTATTCAAACATTAACTAATGTTAAATGAATTGTCGCTGGCCGTGAACTTTGAAAGTATACCGATATACACAGATTGCCGGAGTACAGAGATGCCGGTAATGCCAGAGTGCATTGTATTTTTATTTTTATTTTTTTTGGATTGGGGTTTTAAGTTGCTTTCAAGATTCTTTCACTTATATCACAACTTGTCAGTTTAGGTCAGGAGGAAAACCACAACATCCGTAGCGCTGAATGTTGCAGTAAACATGCGAGCATCAGCTGGTACTGACAAGACCAAGGATGATAAGTGCATTGCCACTCTACAGACATCGCATCCTATCAATATCGCGCCAGAAAGGTAACTTTTGCGAACATTGATGCCGGGCCCCTGGGGCGGCATTTGAACCTGGAACATTGGCTCCGAAGAGAGTGAATTGTACTACGATACCAAAAGCACTTGTGGAAACCACCTCTACATGGTGACTGGGTACTTGAGTGCTATGGTCAGTGGATATGAGGCCTTCAAGAAGATACCCAGGTAAGAAACCTTCAGAATAGTCCCATTTAAAATCTCTCTGAATGATTATTACATGTACTGTTAATATTGATATATATATATATAACTCATGACAACTTTGAAATGGGAGTAATTATTTTCAAAATAAATAAATTGTATGATTAGCATGATTCTACAGTAAATGTTGAATCAATAATTCAACTTCAAAATGATAATAATTATTTTGAATATACTAATCTAGCTATAAATATGATAAATTAAATTAAATTAAATTCTAGCCAAACCTTTTGGACAATGTTGTTACCTCATGCACACCAAAGGATATTAAAATTATTATTTTTAATTTTTTTTTTATACCTTTCGATGAAATGCAAGGTAGAATTGACGAGTGGTGTGGTCGACTTTGACGGAGACAGGACCGTCGGTGAGATCAATCTGGGCATCTTCAGTTTCATCAAATGAGTGTGCTATCTGGATACCATCGCAATCTGAACAAAGAATTAATGATATGTTGTTTATTGTTTCTTAAACCATGACATATTTATAAAATTATCGCAATATTAAAATAAAATAAATATAAACTAAACTGAAAGGCTACAATCTTAAACAGAACATAACATGTCATAATTCTATACCTCATTTCTAGCAGTATTATCATATTTATTACCGGTATATAGCAAAATACTTTAAAATAGGTAATTTGCACTAATTCATAGTATAGCAATGACTGTGGGTCTTTACTGTTTAGTGCATCAGAGCTACAGAGCTGCTGAAAATTGTATATTGCTTCCAAAAATATTGCTTTTATTGTCAATTAATTATTATTTAAATAAAAAAGAAGATATAATTAGACAACAAGAGCACTACCAACTAGACACTGACCAATGGTATCGCTGGACGGATGATCTGGGCTGGAAGCCTGAATGGGTTTCTCCATACCATCTGAAACAGGAAAACAACAGTAACGATCGTTTGTCCAGAATCTCTGCATTACCGAGATTGGAACTTGCAGAATAATTCGGATAACTTTGTTTAACCCTCTCCCTGCTGGAGGCAACCAGAGATGCCCTAAAGAGCAGTGCATGTGCCTAATCCAGCAAGGAGAAGGTTAAAATTGAAATGCATGCATGATAAATCATTCAAGAGATATATACAGACATCATGTACAGAATTACATTTCATGATAAAACATGATATAGAACTATATCCAGATAGTGTCAGTTTCAAATAGTGATGGCACAGTAGGATGACTTGCAATAGCTCATAAAAGGTGGACCTCTAAAGGTCACATTTGTAGTTGTAGTTTAATGTACACACCAGTGTACCTACTATTTCTATATCCAACTGAAACAAGTTTTATTTACATATTGTATTTATATATATTCATACCGCTCAAACCTAATAATAGAATATAGCACATTTCACACGATGAACATTTTGAACCTATTTCACAGAACTGGATAGTGGCCATACTGTTCTCACCTAAACTATCACATCTGGCTAGATCAAAACGAGGATAGTGGCCATACTGTTCTCACCTAAACTATCACATCTGGCTAGATCAAAACGAGGCGTATGTAGTGTCTTGACAGGTGCCAGTGTCGGGAGGAGGTCGTCGAAGGGCAGGACAGGCACATAGCTGCCGATGTGTACGACCCCGGGGTCAGTGATCCAATGTTTCAATGCGTGCCGCGCTTCCCCTAACTTGTATCCCTGATGCCCATCGGTACACATATGACTTCGCTTCTCCGGGCTGCTTGTATTCAGAACGCTTGGAATGTACTGGACATTGATGCTGTGTTTCCCTCCGTCTCGAATGCACAGGATTTCCGGAGAGTGGGCTCTCTTCAGTGACACGTCAGCCTCTCCTAGCGACGTCGAAGCCGTGACACCGGTCCTGGAGCTGTCATTCGTGTCATTACATTTGAGGATATCGAGGACATGTTCCTGTTCGTCTTCTTTGAGAGCCTGGCAGAATTTACTGAACGCTTCCGGACCTCTGCCTGGCAGGAGGTTGAGCAGCTCCTCCACTTGGGCGTCTGGTGTACGATTGAACTGGAAAACCATTATATTACCAGCATTAATTGTATGACATTGCAAGGAAAAATTGTATGACATTGCCAGGATTAATTGTACATTGCCAGGATTAACTGTATGACATTACCAGGATTAATTGTATGATGTTGGTGGGATTAATCATGACATTGCTGGGATTAATCATATTACATTGCCGGGATTTAATCATAATCCAGATTAATTGTATGTTCCCAGGATTTATTGCATGAAAGGCATTTAGAGAAAATAATATTAAGGATTGATTGCAATATAATGGTGAATATTAATTATTATGACATATTAGTATCAAAAGAACATAATTCATAAATACATGTGTACTAAAGAGAGGCACCTGGATTGTTCGGACATTTCTGGCGCTGAAAACCTTTCTGGAGATGAGCTGAGTGAACAAGCCATCTCTAGGGTTGATATTTTCCACAAGATTTACTCGCTGGGATACAAGGATTTTCTTGTGCTGCTCATCCATGTTCAGGGAAGTGGAAGACTGCTGTCCACCTCGTACGCCTCAGTCGGACATCTGCAGGCAGAAAACTAATTATAGAAACAGTCCTCAATGTACTGTATAGCATTATTATATAGCATTGAATAAATAGAATACAGTGCGCGAGGCAGTTTTGGACCACGCCCTCACTTAATCATGAGAATGCGGATGAAGAGTCCGCTGTTGTTTCTAGACTTTATACATGGCATTAAGTCTAGAACAACAGCGGACACTTCATCCGTATTATCATGAGTAAGTGAGGGCGTAATCAGGAATACCCATGATCTAGAACTGCCTCATGCACTGTATTTTATTGAGGCCTTTCATAGAACAATTGTTTCCATAGCGACCGCTCGCCAATGCTATGATTTAGAAGGCTAACATAAAAAAGCTGGTAGATTTCGCTGGAAAGCAGTGAACTTTTACGGAAAACTAACTCGCTAATCGGAAAATTAACTTGGAGGTAAAATAAAACATCCTCTTATAAATCGTATAATTAATAAATATGGTATTTGAATGCGAGTATTTATTTGTGGCACAACTATTCACACCAAAACTGATGCTGCCAACATACCTACCACCTGTTCACAAAAATATCGAGTATGGGTGGAGAAAAAAATAATCAAATGTGGCTGTATTCTATGCAACACATTTAATTTAGCTAACATTATATCGCAAAAATATGTGGTCTATGCATGTTACTCGATACGAAGGGCTGGCCGTAATATATTCAGACATTTCTTGCCGATTTCTGCATCGATACATGTACGTCAAGAGCTGCTCATATCTATGTACAAGACTGCCATTACCAAGAATTGGATAAAACGATACACCAGATCGTATCCCAGGTTGACTAGCTCAACCATACGCACAGAAAATCTTTTACGTTGCGTATTTCTTCGAATATTTTGTGACGCATCGCGATGACAGCAACAGTGGTATATTACGTATGTTTTGCGACTCTTGAGGCCACATGACTGTGCGCAAGGTCACACTACAAAGCCTCTATTGAAAACCAGTAATCGGAGGATATATGATAATAACCAAGTCTCAAGATAAAAAACCATCATTGTCATATGATCTTATCTTTCAAAATACATTTCAAATTAGATTAAGGTACGTTCTATTTATAAAAGTATATTGATGTTGATAATACACGTTGCCATGGCAATAAGTTGTGTTCCAATCATTGATTGAATCAATTCTATCATAATAAACAAACGTCGATTGATTGTTACATGATTGTGTTTTACCAGAAAATAAACTGAATAGTAATAATGCAGTGTTCGTTGAAATATTGTCGATAAATTATAAAACTAAACATTAAAAGAAAACTCATAAAATCTAAACTGGAATTTAGAAGTAGAATGAAAGAAAGTACTTTTTGACCACATGACCCATCCTTAATGCGGTTTGTACTTCTCGTAATAACACAATAACATTTCAAATGCTCACACACAATCAGGTTTATACTCACATCATGTAAGAAACATACAATATTACGTTATTTCCCCCAAAACATGCTTTTATTTAACAAAAAATACTTCTTATTATTCGCGGGAATCAGTGCGCTACGGAAGTAGCGGTTGCCACTGAAACTGTCGCCCATTTTCAAAAACGAACAGGAACTCATGAATTTGTGCAAATATTTCTAATATGAATAAAAAGAATAATAGTATGTTACGCTGTGGCATTCTATTCTGTAATGTATTTAATATAAAGTATTACTAAAGTATGTGACTTAAAGAAAAATTAGCCATTGTTTAGATCTGATGGAAACTTATTTAGAAAGATCTAATTGTGTTAATCACACCCCAATCTGTAGACTAGTAGACTAAATTTGTAGTGCATAGTTGGACCTGATTTTACTTTATTTAGTGGATATAAAGTGGTAACTATATGTTCTACCTAACAGTACAACTAGGTAAAATATATGAAAATAAATCTACTCAAATTATACGACACTGGACGGCCAATAAAAACAGTGCTCCAGCCGTTCTAAATGTAACATCCTATTGTTCTAAGTATTAAGTGCTTGTTGTTGTTGTTACGGACTGTTATTGTGAACACAAAGGATTACGAGAC
The DNA here is from genome assembly GCA_032361225.1 of Lepetodrilus schrolli. Taxonomy (NCBI): domain Eukaryota; kingdom Metazoa; phylum Mollusca; class Gastropoda; order Lepetellida; family Lepetodrilidae; genus Lepetodrilus; species Lepetodrilus schrolli. The sequence goes on from JAUTBT010001911.1 coordinate 8,525, forward strand.
ATTGGGAGGGAATTCACACTTAAAATGTATGTAACTGTCAGAATTGTGCTCCCCATTGCCAGAGAGTAGGTGTAATTTATTAGGAAAACATTCTTAGTTAAAAAACTGGAGGAAAAAAACATGTTTGTCATGGAAATGTTTTATCAGAATAATGTAATGCCATTTCTTTTACCTTTAACCTATAGAAAGATGATTTTGCTACTTTAAAAATAAAACAAAAACAAAAAAATCAAGAAAACAAACAAAAACATGTATCCTAGTTTCAGGTGCTTGTAATCAAATATCTCTAATTGCTATTTTCTCCTTTTTCCAATATGCAGCTTATATCAATTGCAATTATCAACTGCGCCTGTTTCTTTGTACCAGACATGGTGTGTGGGTATTGCATAATACGGTATATTATATTCTACAGTTATGGGTTTTTCTCCTACAAATAAATAGATCACTGTAAGACCATAGTAAATAAACAAGTGTTAAAATAATAAACAAACAAATAAAAAACACAAAGCACAGGCTTCAAACATTCAAAATTTATTTCATTTTAACAAGTTACAAACTATAAAATGTGCAAAATTACAACTAAAAACATTGAAGTAGTGTCTAAATAGAAAATTAGAAAAGGAAAAGAGTCTAAAAAACATGAGAAGAAATATGTCAGCATATGCAGTATTATTGTAAACTATATCATTGTCCAGTAAAATATTAAGAGAACCTAAAGTAAGAAATCATTAATATATAAAATTTCTAAAATTAATTTCTTGTAAAAATGCATCAATAATGGCATGTACCAGAACAATGCTATATATAAAAAACATGATTATATACATTTTCTGCATTTGGAAAATTTCTGAATGAGGTAGTTGGACGGATATGATATACTGTAGAATACATACATGTACAGTAGTTTAAATCAAATATGATATAGTCATACAAAGAGAGAAAAGGCTAATAAATAATAAAATTGTTTGATCATAATTGTGAAATAATGTTATAGGATGAACAACCTATATAAATATACAACATGATGTAAAACTAAAATGTCAAGTTGCATACTATACTCAACAAAACAAATTAAGGGCCAGTAGATATTTTGTGGAGAGGTTTTCTATTAAATATTGTAACTTTGCTTGAGGAATCTGGCGCCATTATTCTTCCAATGTGTCTGCAAGTGCTTGAAGAGTACCTGGAGTCTGTAAGCATTTGGACATTTTTTATTGTAAAAATAATATAAAGCTAAATTTATAATTCAAAAAAGGTTATATACATGATCCAATCCGTGTGATCTGGTTGTAAAGTTTGTTTCTACCGTAATACAGGGATATAAATTAATGAGACTGCTAGCCCAGACCATTTCTCCAAATGCTAGAGGTATTCTAAGTAGAAATTCATGTTTTTTTGTAAACATTTGTTATTTGTACCACTATTCGGGCTAGTAAGTTGTAAAGGTAAAACGCACCCAACGGTCGGGCTCCAAAAGATCGTGCAGCACGAGCGGGGTTTTGGCAAACACACGTTTTTCCCTCCGTTAGTTCAGTTAGCTGAGGTTTCAGACAGTACACAACTCTCAGCTACAATTAGGCACATTTTGTTCAGTAATTTCGATCGTCGCAACTGGGTGAAAGATTCATGCAGCGATGTTAAACTCACTCAGTAATTTAGTAGTTTAGGTAGCTTTAATTGAACCTTCACAAATATAGTTTATTAGCATAGACATTCATTTTCATCCTTAGAATCATTTAGAGTATAGCAGTTTCATCCTTTTCTTCATCCTAAATAAGAGTTATCACATTTAGTTGTTTGGTTCTAGTTTTCATCCACATCTTCATCAAAATAAATGTAATCACTTTTAGTTGTTTGGTCCAAAT
>JAUTBT010001912.1:0-28598 GCA_032361225.1 Lepetodrilus schrolli
CCCCCCCCCCCCCCCCCCCCCCCCCCCCCCCCCCCCCCCCCCCCCCCCCCCCCCCCCCCCCCCCCCCCCCCCCATATTTGTAGCTATTACTACATACCAGACACAACAGCGCATGCCATCATTATCGGTTATGCATATATTTCGCATCACTAGTTGTTTTGCTTATGCCAATGTACCTACATATTTCCATACATAAAGGTTAGCACCTACTAGACCCTTTAATCAGCCAGGCATAGAACTTCGGCATAACAGGTACAAACATAAATTACAAAAATGAACATGGCGATCGTGGACAGGGATTTGCTTGGAAGGTTTTCGTTTAATAGAATTCATGACACTAGTCCAAGTTGCGTTCTCGTACAATATTACCATACTTGACAATGTGTTATACCGTTCCTGTCCTGTACACTATGGGAATATTATACATATATAGCGTTTATTATTATTTCATAAGTTTCACCATCTGGCCTGCGTTTCAGCAATGGTAGCCCTGTCGTAAGTCGAGGGTTACGTTACTTCCTGCTATAGAAAAAGCATGGCGTACGCCCTGATTTAGGCCTGGACTTTCGACTACCATATACGACCCTGTCGTGAAAAGCAGGCCTCGGAGTTATCATACAAACATCAGCTATTCATATTAGCATTATCGTCTACGGTATTCGATGTTCTTCGTTTCATCTATGCTAAATATACGGAAGCCCAATAGGGCCATGCAATTTACCGGTATGTGGACACGCGAGATGGCCCTATTGGGCTTCCGTAGATATAACCACAGACTATAAAGATGGTACGTCATCATTGGATATCAATCACTCACAACGGTAGCGTGTCAGGTACCTATAAATAATCCGGAAAATACTACATCGTAGTAGAAGAGGTATAGATAATCGTTGTATAATGTCAGGTGCGGTGTCGCAATGCACTCAAAAGTACTACGAGATTACCGATATCAACTTATGGTATTTCTCATTTATCAATATCAAGTTCAGAGGGCCCATCGAAGGATATCTGATGTATACAGTTCTTAACAATACATGTGACGGATTTAGGATTATTAAGTCGTTAGTAGGTATATCGTGAGCAATGAAGTGTACGTTATCTAAATGGTGTTTGTTACACACAAGAAGAAAAATTAATTTTTCAGGTGCGTGTACAATCCTTGCTTTGTTTAACTGATATCTCAGAAGAGCATGATTGAGTAGATTCTACACGGTTCTGTAATATTAAGATCGTAAAGTAATTTACTAGTAGTCGAAAAATAAACTTTTAATGACGTGATCTGGCCTCGGTGGGGTTGTGTCAGCATGTATTCTGCATATTTGATCTAATTTTAAGTAGTTTTAAAACTGGATGTTCAAGTGAAAATACTTTTGGATTTCAACTTGATTGAGCATATCCTTTATCCAAATGCTTTGTGAGTGTATTTTCATTCGCCCCGGCTTTCTATTTCAGAAATTAATGCTATGGAAACGCAGCACTTCGTGGGTATGGCGGTGGTGGGGTATTAAGGCGTAGGTGTGGTAGATGTGGAGTATAGGTGGGGTAAGGATGTAGGTGGGGTGTGGATGGTATAGAATGTCCTTACTATGTGAAGTGCTTGGAACGTAAGGTGTTCTCTCACACAAATCGATCTAACTCTCGAATTACATTAAGGGAAAGTAGAAGACATATAATACAATTAGCGAGATTACAAAACAGCCCCTGTAAACGAGGGGGGAACACTGAGCGTTCTATGTCTACACACTGTATATACATACACCTCTCTACAGGTAGGGCAGGTGCAATTCTCTTTGATGTGACCGCACTCTGGTACACAGACTTCTGATTGATTGATCGTAATCGTACTTAGGAAACTATTTACGGATTGCATGCAGTACAACCGTGTGAATTGGGACATTCGTAGTACTGCAGTAGTAGTAGTAGTAGTAGTAGTAGTAGTAGTAGTTGTAGAATAGCAGCAGTTACGATTGTACTACAAGTACCACTACCACTACCACTGCCACTGCCATTACCACTACTACTACTACTACTACTACTACTACTACTACTACTACTACTACCACCACCTAGACCACAACCATCACTACTACGGTACTTAGGCCGACCACTAACATAGGGTCACGAATAACATAGACTCAAGACTAACATAGGCTCACTAAAGGTGTGAATGAACCACCTGTAGATACACTGGAGTATTATCGGACACTCAGAATGAAACCACTTCACAATCGCAGATAAAAACTAATCATTCACAATCTAAACGCATGAATGTCCAGTGAAATACTAGTAATCAAATTAAGGCAGACAATAGAGGGTTCGATCCCGGAAAAAAAAGGTCCCCACGTCCTACCCACGAAAACAGGCATCACAGATACGTGCCCGAGGTTTTGGGTTCCTTCGTTTAAACATGTTTATCATAGGAAAATCGGTACACTTCTTAAACATACATGTTCCAGATATTATAATAGCCCTAGCATGACTTTCCTTTATGATGAAAGACGCTTCCATGTTAGTAATTCCATATGAAAAGAAAGTGGCTGACATTTGATCTTTATTAACTCAGGTTGTCAGGGAAACCAGGTAGATGAAAGAGTTTCGGTTCATTTCGATTATAGTAGCATGAATACTTCAAAGAGGGGAGATAATAGAACATCTAAATTTGACCATCAATCATTTTGCACGCAGGTACAAGTATTATAAAAATTCATTTGAAAGCAAGAACATGTATATATGATATATGCCTTTAATAATTTAACACATGCATTATAGAGATTAAATAAAAAAAACCAGAAAACAAGTTTACCATACCTGTATATCAAAATTGCACAGGTAAAATGTATAGGTCCGCGATGTATACATAAGCATGATAACAGAGCATATGCATTAATTGGGAATAGGTTTACCATATAAATTATGTACCTGTAGGTCTATATATTAAATTTGTATGTAGGTCTAATAAAGAGATAAAAACGTGATCAACTTTTTTAAAGATTACCATACCTGTATATATACTATCAAATTGGTACATGTACAATATAGGGAACACAAGCATTTAAGAGATAAAATAAAAACAGAAAAAAAGATTACCAATACCTGTATATCAAATTGCCATATATAAAATATTCGGGAATTGAACATATGCATTTCTTTTATGAGGTAAAAAACATATATAGAAAGTTTTACATACCTGTATATTATATATAATCACAGGTAAAAATTCACAGGACTTCTCTTGATATCTTTACGTCTGAGATTTTTGATAGCGGTCTAACTAACTAAACTACGACAGTTACCCCCGAACCGGACAGACCAATACGGAGGTCACCCATTGGCTAGCGGCAACATCAAAGGGTATTGACATAATCCATACATTCTGTCGTTGAGTTCGTCCGCTAAAGGTCGCTTTAAACATTCAATATTGTTTTCTGGTTCTAAACAATACACACGTAGATTTAATGAAATATTAAAAACACTTTTAATAATTAATGAAAGGCATTAACGCACGCGGTGACCCTAATGCACTGAAAACAAGCGATGTCAAAGTTCCTGCATACTAAAATACCTAGACGAGTTTCTTTAAAAACGGATTTCTTTGTGAAAACTTTAGAGCTACTTCGGTTAATATTCATATAGCGACAGCAATAATTCTGTTACATTGGTTATTAATCCAAATGTCAAAGCATTAATTATTAACTGCATGAACTAAATCATATCTCATTATCTTGCCATGTACATTTTTCAAACACAAAAGTTATATTATATAAATCTAAAGAACTTATGATCCTACACCACGTACTGTCAATCATGTATCCTTCCAAATGATCTGTTATCGATAAATCAGCTAATTTCCCTGGCAGAAAGTTTGTTTATTTACATAAATTGCCGGTGAGCTCTAGTATGTGACTATCTCCTTACCGTATGACCGAGGACCAATCACAGCGTACTCTTCTAATCCATGAATAGACACAATTTAAAAAACAATCGATTGCTTATCATCGACAGGTTAAATTATTTGATGTTTCATAAACGATTTGTTCAATTAGTTAACACAGAGAACACATTTGGTATAATACCAGTATTATAATACCGAATAGTCTCATCTTCTGATACATTGATATATACAGATCTACAGTGTTTACATATCTGTTCATAATATACAATATATGGTTAATATTTGCAAACATGTTTCAAATTAACACGTTGCAAATTTACGATTTCCATACCTTAAACAAACCTAAATTTCACCCATTTCTCATGTTTTCTCTTCTCATCCCATACATTTGGCTAAGATATAATTCTGTTTCTATTTATCGTAATCTTTACCAAACCACGGTATCGTACCACCAGGTGTTGACCACGTGACCGTGCTTTACCACGTGACACCACTGCAGTCTATTAGCAATGTTTTTGGATCTTTTAACATAAGATGCGAATTAGCTCACCTTACAACAATCAAATACGAATAATTATGCGGGCAATTTCCTCTGTCTTGAATGGCAACCTCTTGCTCTATAGCGGCAATAAAATACTCGTTTGTGTCAGATGCGGTCGACATTAAACAAACTCTCCACCTTGTCGTGGTTTGCGCTACGGAATTTCAGGGAAATCTGGAGTTAGTTCTGTAGGTTTGGGGCTTTAGACCTTTTTCTTTCAAAGTCTGCAGGTGCTAAACTCTCGTGGTTTTGTTGACATGAGATTCTGGTTTATCGTAAGATTTGTGCTGGTTTGGACACATGGCTCCCAGCAGCGATTTTGGCCTTAAAGGGGCACCATACCTGACAATTATCAATTGATGCACTTTTCATGTTTTTTTCCTTTTCTTTTCTTTATTTCGTTTGTACATTGTGTCAATCTAGAATGAAGAGGTAGGCCTATATCCAATTCCATGAAACAAACAGGCTTAGGTCTCTAACGTAGACATCTTCTCAATATCGGTTCTGTTATTCACATTGAAGGAACGGCATGGTTGGTACAGCATAAGAGTTTTATGTTAATTCTGTTATAAAAACGAACTGAAACTGAATTTACTGGTTAAGATCGCCCCCCCACCCTTATATATATAGCAATGGAAATACAATAGGTTGTTCCTGAGCCTTCCCACAAGATTTCAATCGCTGCCGCATTCTCGCCTCAGCACCCGTCTGTGAAAACTATCCAACGTTTGTTATCTATGAAGCAAATTTGTCAAATATATATACCACCAAGGCATTTTTTTTTTAATGGAAAACTTGAGTGGGTATTTAGGGATTGGTTATAAAAGCTATCACAGGAATTATTCCTTAAGAAGTGAGTAATTATATGGTAGGGCAACAGGGCCACCATACCCCTGAAGGGCGTAGACATATACGAATCACTCGCGAAGACCGCTAACCCGGATAATCGTCCAACTACAAAGTGCGGATTTTTTTGTGTGTTCGGAGATATCAAAGAAGTATTGATGGTCTAATACCTTAAGCATTTTATGCCTACAGAGGTGGCGCAAAAGACTTTAGCTGATGGTTAATTTCACTCGCATGAAGATAAGAGCGTAGTTCTTTAAGCAGTAATGAAAGCCGTGCATTATCTGCGAAGTATGCCATGCTTAGATATCCTGTCTACAGATCGCTGTGTTCGAATAGATATTAGCACAATAAGGAATGGACCCTCAATTCCCTGTACTCTTGTGTGCTTTGATAGATCATATGGTATATAATTATGATAATAACCACTTTAGAAATACGACATACAAGCTGTATGAGCGGTCTATCGAGTAGTAGGACGTCCATTTGTTACATGTCATAATATTTGTATTAACATTTCTTTATTGTTAATGTTAATAGGACTGATATTACTGAAGTGTCAATTAAATGTATTCATGATATTACTGAAGTATCAATTAAATGTATTTATGATATTACTGAAGTATCAATTAAATGTATTCATGATATTACTGAAGTATCAATTAAATGTATTCATGATATTACTGAAGTATCAATTAAATGTATTCATGATATTCCGGACGTTATACACTGTGTTTTTCTACGTATTTTCTACATTCTTATTTTACACTTTATTATAGCCCCTGCTAATGGAATAGTGTACCTTCATTTACTTCTCAACTCCCGGGGGAGTACCATTTCTCCGCAATTGACGCCTGGGTTGGCGAGATCGTGAGTTTTCAGCGACATTGCACACATAACTGTTTACCTCCGCGATCCCTGGCTAAAACTACACACCGTTCATTGAGACGATCGTAAGTTCGCTGCGGACCATGACGTTGTTCATTTACTCGTCTCAAATACATTAGCGACATGTATTTCATTCAAGGATGTCCCCGATATAGGAATTCTTTGTGGGAGGTCGACTTTTGGATGACGAAGTATTAACAAAAAAAAGAGCAACAATTTGTACTACCGAAATATTCGCATGTTTTATGATCGCAATCTGTTGAACTTTTTTATTAGATTTTCATAAAGTAAAAAATATAGTTAAGGAATGAATGTTGAGTCATTAACATTCAATGTGCCATGAAGCTAATGGGTGACGAGACTAATTCCACGAAGCGCGAATAAGTTTCCGGTTCATTATTTATTATTTTCACACCTGGACAATAATTAGTGCGTCTTGTAGAACTTGGTGAATGGATGTACGCACGTACTGATTGGCAGTTTATATAGTTAACGAAACCAACTACTTACTTTATAAGTGTGTCGATGTGTATCGTAGGCTACATATCGTATTATTATAACAGTGAGTTGTCGTAAGTTCAACGGAGTCAACACTTTCTTTACGGAGTTGTAATTCGTGATGATGGTATATAATAGTACTCTCTCTCTCTCTCTCTCTCTCTCTCTCTTCTCTCTCTCTCTCCTCTCTCTCTTTCTCTTCTCTCCCCCCTCTCTCTCTCTCTCATCTGTATCTACATGTCTCCTTCTTCCGATCTCTAGCTCTCGTTCTATCTTCCTTCTTTATAACTCTCTCATCTCTCTAGATCTCAACCTCTCTTTCTATATATCTAACTTTTTTTACCTCCCTCTTCATTCTAGATTTCTCTCCCCTCTCCCCCTCTCTCTCTCCCCTTCCCCTCCCTCCCCTACCACATAGTCATACATGTACTAGAACACATCTGTTTATTTGTACAGCCACAGGTTCCATTATTCTTAAGAAGTTGAGACCATTGTGTCCGCTTCTCGCATTGCATCTATCTTGGCCCCAACCACCTTGGATATACAAACCATAATATAACTTTGTTTTAGCACACGGTATGTGATCAGATGTACCTTTGAAACATACATAGACAGTGGCATGTACCTGTACGCACAGCCAATTGTCTTGATTGTATCGAAGCGCAGTGGCTCCGTTGCGCCGAGTCTAAAGAACAGAACTACTGACAACGCAACATGTGTTTTTCGTCACGACGTGTTGTAGATGAGGCAAACATTCGATGAGAAGATATCTAGATTTGGCGATAGCTTTTTCTCTTTTCTTTTTACGTGGGAGTGTTAGTTGTGTGTATGAGAGCCGTTCTGAGGACACTCAAGAGAAATCGATTTACTTGTTATTTGGCACAATAAACAATTGTTTGAACCATTTAGCGAGAATGCTTGGCATTTCTGCTATGTAAAACCACACAAGAATTTCCTTTTGATCTTTTGTGATGCTGTTTTTAAGCGGACAGAAACAGGTGAAATGGATCTTGATCTTTGTTTTAGGTTGCTTGTCAATCAAACCTTCGGTGCAAGGTTAATTTGGACGCCGCATTATAAATACAATGTCTTCTTTTTTTAAACAAAAAAATGCTAAAGTTGAAAATGAAGGATATTCTGAAAAATATTTGAAGTTTACAGAAACGTCACTTTGTATGTTTTCAGAAAAATACACTCGTAAGATTGCAACGTCAATGCCAACCTTATATTCTAGCGCCTGTAAAACGTCAGCCTGAGTTGCATACACCCCATGGTGTTGAAAAGGAAAGCGACTTCTTACTGATCCTTTGACCGGGGTTATAATGTAGTACTATGAGCAGGCTTCGATCGTCAAATTGATATGCATTAAAAATGTGCACAGTATTATCTTTGTTATTCGCATATATAGCCTACATGAGCAATGCTCACATTCATTAATAAGCAGAACTCCTAAGCAAATGATTTAAGAATGCATTAACCCAGTGACATATACGAATACAAAGTTTGATCTGCATTTGCTTCTGCAGTAGTTATTATATTGTAAAATGCATTAAAGGAATAAATAGAATTTAGTAATTACAATTACAATAATGCAGACATAAACTGAGGCTCAAAAGAAAGTATGCACAGGTGTTATTTTGCAAATATTTGATAAAACACCTACTAGTATATTATTTTGTGTGGTAAGTTTGATTTACACTATTGTTGTTATACACTATACCGGTATTTGACTTGGGTTTACTGCATGGAGCTGGAGAGCGTTGTGTACCTCTCATACCCAGATGTCTAGTAGTACTTCATATGTTCCATGGACGTCATGTCCATCGATATCTGGGTCCGGTTCTGAAGAACGATACATAGCGCTACGAGAGTCGCAACACCTACACATTGGTGACCGGTATCACACGGGTCGATCGGTCGTACGAGTAGAACTTGTTCTAGTCATGCGATCTCGGTCATTGCAACACGTCGATTTGAATTGTGAATCGCATCACATGTACGCTCATACGGTGCGATTCGACTCAACGTTACAACCGATCGACCCGCATGAGTCAAACTTTAGTTCTCCCACGTTCAACTGAAAACGTGAACATTCCTATGTATTACGTCACATAATGTTGTTCAAGTGATATTATCCACGTGCACGTTATAACTTAAAGTGGACACTTGGGTCGATCGGTTGTAACGTTGAGTCGAATCGCACCATGTGAGCGTACATGCGATGCAATTCCAATCGACGGACAATGGCATAGGCTTACATTTAATGAAAGGTTCGTACGGTAGTCCGAGCGTAAATCAGCGACTATGCCACAGAAATGATGGACGCATCGATTTACGCATAGAGACTAATCTTACGCCATTTTCTTTGGTGAAAATCAGGGTTCCGTTCCACAAAACTATCGTAGCGCTATGAGAGTCGAAACTCGAATGTATACGTAAACATAGTTACGACTCTCATAGCGCTAAGATCGTTCTTTGGAACGGGGGCCTGGTAACTAGATCATTAGACTTACGATTATGGAATCAGCTCCTCGTAATTATAGGCTACCAACTCCCCGACACACTTTTCCACGACTGATACCCTCGCACTATATAAGTAAGTTCCATCAAAGCCGCAATCGCTAGATTAAAGCGAGCAATTACGACGGTGCGAGGAGTCATGAAAACCTACCATCCGTAGATCCATATCAAAGTGATAATACGCTCCCGTCGGCCATATGCAAGTCTATCACGGGAGTTTAGTGGGAGATTTGTGTCAATCTTAAACACAGTGTTTTGTTTGATGTCTAACACTAACCGATGTCATACGTGACAATAGATAGACAGTATCTCGTAAATTGGAAGCGTTTGTATATTGCACTGAAACCCCATGTGTTGTTCAATCAAATCGGTCCCTTTATGAGTCTTAGAAGTACTAGGAGATACGACCTTGAAATCCGCATCCGCATGTCCTTAAAAATTAATATGCGAGTTCCATGTTTAACACACATCGTACTTTAGGCATGAAAACAACGCTATCGATGACCATCGTAATACTATTCACGGTGTCACAAACACAATAGTATCGATACATTATCTGAAATGCACGTGAAGGGTCCCGAGATTACGAAACATTTTCAGTATGACAACATGCTTAATATCAAATCTTATTTGGGGATTTGTGAACAAAACTGAGTTCAGCATGAAATCGTACTATATAAAATGGGTTCGTAATCTCGGGGCCGGATGTAAATTAATCAATGACCATTGTTTCAGAAGATGGTGACGATCATTGCCTATGTATCGTACCGTCTTGTAAGTGTAGTTTTATTTCCCGGGCTGACATAAAACTACACTTACATCCCGAGCTGACATTGTATGGCCTATTTCCCTACAATTTGATTGGCTCACGTGGTTAGGGTTAGGGTTATTCATATTATAGTTACGTGAGCCAATCGTATTGCTGGAAATTGGATCCGGGTCCGGTGAATAGATAGCGTCCGGTTCCGATTCCGGGTTCAGCAAATAGATCTAACCCCTATTTAACACGTACACATCCCTTGAAACTCACGACCATTTCCTTCTTAACAATGGCCATGCGCTTCAGAGGATGTCACGCATAGAAATGGACTTATTATTATTATTATTATTATTATTATTATTAGTAGTAGTAGTAGTAGTAGTAGTAGTAGTAGTAGTAGTAGTAGTAGTAGTAGTAGTAGTAGTATTATAGTTGTAGTTGTTACTTTTGTATAAAAACAACACAACGTCGAAATAGAACTTCTCTATTCAAACCTGTAGTATTTACTTTCCGAATCGTAATTCCATTCATGTGATTATTAACGCTTCCACGGCCACTGCGTTCCATTCATAATTAATTAACCCCCGCACATACACTAAGGTTACCTCCAATCACCTCCTCCTCCCGAAATGCTGCCAAATATTTAGTTCCGTCCCTTCTGGAATGTTTGGCAACATTCAATACGCGCTAGATTGCCACACAAACGATCAAAGGAATATCGTTGTCACTACGTCGTGAACGTAAACGGTAGTGTCGACATGTTTCTTCTTAAAATTAACAGTCTGATGGTATAATGAAATCCTCCATTGACGACTGTGGTTTAGATATACGAGTGAAAGCGAAACATAAACGTATTTTGGATGTCTATAGGGCTTTATCGTCAGTGTTTTAAAAATGTAGGCCTATACTGTCAGCATTTAATGGATACTCGCTATTATAATCTCTAACAAATAGATGACCCTTAATACCAAGAAAGGCAGTCCCTCGATGGTTTTACTATTATATATATTTGTTTCTTATTAAAAAGTGTGCATCCAGAATACTATTTGCTCTGTTAATTGCATCTCGAGTACTTCCTCCCTTATACCCTACAACAGGGACTGCATCCCGCGTACGAAAATGGGGTAGGCAGGCTCATAGATCTATGCTTATCTGCATTTGTACGGCATGGAATAGGCGCGGTATAAATGTGCACTATTTTTATTATTATTATTATTATCTTTATTGAAAGGGAAAACTTTCTTCATTTCTAAAAATATATGATAGGAAATATATAGATATGGCATATAAGTATAATCCTTACGAATATTTTGGTGTTGGTATGCGCACGTATATATATAAAAAAAATGATTCGACGTTATCGTATATATAAAAGTGTGGGACAAAATCCGAAGATGCCTCCGATGGCAAAATCAATATCAAAATTCTGTATTGACAAAAAATGCTTGTTAAAAAATATTTTGATTAAGCCTAAAGGAACCTTGTCACAGACACATGCAGACGACTCCAGAAATGTTGGAAGGCGGACTCGCTGGAAACCGATACGCTTCAAATAGAAACTTGCCGTGTTTAAATGGGACTCTGTGTCTATCAGATACCGACGTGGTGTACCTATATCAGGTAGCGTCTATACCTGTAGAAGATTTCGTTTGATCCTGAACATGAAAGTGAGTAATCACAGCTCAAACGATCTCGGAGCCCGTGGTCTAACCATGTTTCTTAACGGCTACTATAGCTCCGGCTCATTTCGCACATATATACGGAATATTATTTCCAACCTACGGCCAATAGTCAGAAACTGTGGAAACCCTCTGCTTTTCTTTATAATCTCCATAATTCTATACATCAAAGGGGGTGAAATTTGTAAACAGTATTTTAAACTTGAATGGGTTTCCAATTTCAGTTCTCATGGCGGGCGTCGATTTCGGCTATTATCAGCATTAGCCGGTCCGTCGTCGTAACGAGAAAGTATACGTACGAAGCCGGACAATGGCGTCCGTTATTATATGCTTGTCAAATTAGGCATGTCACTACATACGACGGAGCAATTACGGAGGGTAAGGGTGGGGGAGGGGAGGGGAGGTGTTGCCTCGAAAATAAGTTAAGCGTTCATTCATCTATTCACAACAAGTCTTTGTGGTATTTGTCATTCAGCTTGAACGTCTTTTCGAGGTGCTTTTTTTTTTTTAGCCCTAGCAAATCTTTCTACGAAGGAATGTGTTCCATTCTGTATTTTGTTCTCCTCTGACGATCGCGACTTAAAAATCTGCTTCGCCATTACCGCGCAGGTTACTTAAAAAACAAACCCGGATGATATTATTTGGTCCGCTTGGAACTATTGTCCACGCATACATGGAACCATAAAACTTATAATGTTCATACATAAAAAAAATAATCTAAATATGTATCACCGTCGTGTTGTGCTGTGGTCATATGCTCGTCATGGGCGACCCTTGATAACGTCAGCTGGCCGTCATTCGAAATACACTTTTGAAAAACGCTTCTATATTCGCGAGTTAGCCCAGATGTTTAGGTTTTGACAGAGAGCGCGAAAACGATGAATATCTTGGTGTTATTTGAGCTAATCTGAACCAAACTTTTCCCTTGTGTATGTTTCCCGTTTATACAAGCAAAGAGAAGCGACTGACCTTTAACGCAATTCTAAATCTGGTCACGCAAAAATAACCAAAGAGGTCTTTTGAATTGAAATTAATCGCACCTGTGTTAAACCTGTGCCATAGTTTATGTAATCAAGGCAATAATAGCGACAAGTAAAATAAAGACATATGGAGATGCGGCCGAATTCTACATCGTATTTTTGGTTTCGTCTAAATAGCTGTCCCAAGTAAAACCCACCCGAAGTATTGTTGTAGAGCAGTATGTTTATATATACATTCCATTTCGTAAAGGACAACGTTTCCGACTACATCGTTAAATATGGTATCGTGAGTTTGTCGTTTGGGAATAACCTTTACTATAGGTCTACGCAATCGGCTCACCTCGGACTACTTCCACGTTGCTCCAGTATACGTCAGTGAGCCAGTCCCGTAGGTTAGCTGAGTGTAGGTCTAGGCACACTCTGAAAAGAAATATACGTCATTGCTCACATTTTAGCCGGACGTAAAACCGGATATCCTCACAAAAGATTGATCGTAAATCAGTTCGTGCATCCATATTTTATACTAAGTATCGTAAAGTCCGCTACCATTTACGTACAGAAGCTTTCGTAAACATAGGCGTGGATATGGTATCCCGTTATTATTAACAATACTGTCTATGGGTATATAGATATGGTATCTCTTTATTATTAACAGTACTGTGCATTATAATAATATCTTTTATTTTTTTATATTTTTTTTTAAATTGAAATTTATAATGACAACAAATAAATTTATCTTCTATTAGCTTTCACGATTTCAGAATACCAATAGATGTATCCCTGTTTGTAAAAAAAAAAGAAGAAATATGCTTCAAATAATGGTACTTATGTTCTCTACCATTCCATGTTCTATACTAAGTTCGAATAGAAAGTCGTATATGATGAAACAAAGTCAATGTCAAGGACAACGATGAAATCCGACAGTTTGCGGTGTCATTAATTGTTGTCTACTGTTTTCAATAAGAAATACATCTCCGTGTAGGATTAAATCAAGATTTGTCTCGGTTGTTCTCCGCTCCCACCACAAATGATTCCATATTTTGATTACTCTTCCCCATGCGGTTCCGTGTACGCTGCTATGCCAGAAATGCACTCCCTCTACGATAAATTGCGTGTGTATGTCATATACATATTATACTCCCACTGCGAATATGTCGTGTACCTCCATTGCAGTATAAATAGCGCGCATGTAGTGTATTAATAATGAACTCGATGCATTTACGAGATATTCCGCATGTGCGTTCAGTACTCATTCATGGAGAATGCACTGAATTAATATCACCTGACACCGCACTGTCAGAATATGGGGGTGGGGGTCGGAAATAAATAATTGAATGGGAATATTGCAGTATTTCTTTCTCATATAAACTTCCTATAGAATATACGAATGAAAGCGAAATTAGTTCTAGCAAGTTTTAATTAATCATCTAAGTTATAACTTAAGAAAAAGATCATGATTTGCATGAGGAAACATAAACTACATGGATATTCACGAAATTTAATTTTAAACATGGTACATGCATAATAACTATATATTTACAGTAGCCGACATCTGATGTAAACGACAAATGAGGTATAAATTGCTAGTGTGTAAATGCATATCATGATATTAAAGAAGAAATATAACCTACAAAACCGTATATTGACCATGAGAACATTTTGATATCGTGAAATGACTGGCCAACTTTCCACTAACTATATCCCCTTGGATTCATTCTCTCTCTCCCTCTCTCTCTCTCTCTCTCTCTCTCTCTCTCTCTCTCTCTCTCTCTCTCTCTCTCTCTCTCTCTCTCTCTCTCTCTCTACTGCATATATGACCTATGCATATACTTGGGTATAAAGTTGAACCATACATGATTAATTACATAGACCTGTATGAACGTAAATATTTGATACATATTTTATTGTTGTAAACGATTTGAAGAAGGTCAGCTGAATTATAAAATAGCAGTTCGCCTAGTATATTAATTCAAGTTACCAACATGAACGATTTGGAATCAGATATTAAACATGTTTAATCGTATCTATATTTTAATACACCTAGTGCTATAATTAATTTTCGTTTGATGTTTGTGAGCAAACAAATAGTGATTAAATGAGTGCAGTTTCAAGGTTATTTGTACCTAGCGTCCCCATAAACACGTAATTTCCCCCATCCTATAGCTAGTTGCTTCGTCACTTCCAATCATTACAGATAGATCCTGGCCTCGTTATGTTCTGCATGTGAAACTGATATTATCTGTCGAGTGTATTCAGGGTCCAAGGACGATTTAAAAAATAAACTTTCAGCTTTAAAAAAATAAGTATTGTAGGCCTAGATCGTAGAGCTAAGAGTTGTGACTCCATGTTTGCCTATAGGAGTTACGACCCCTCGTAGAGCTACGATTGTTCTGTATAACGGGACCCTGGCACGTATACACACACATGCAATTTACTTTTATTCTAATCATAAGCGCATGCGCACCAGAGTACAAAGATGTACTTCCGGTGTACAAACTTTCCAACGGCACTGCACGTATTCCATTAGTCTGAGATCACTTAGAGAGCTCCTTTTCTAAAAAAAAAACACAGTTGAAATGGTTGGCTTGAGATTCGATAACCCACCACGATTGTTTGTCTGGTCTGCAAGCTAAACGAATTAAGCTTTCTCTTTGAAAGTCTTAACTTCGCGAAAACGCACTTTCTTTCAAATATTCTACTGCGTCAAAAGCCGAGACGAAAGTGTCGGTAGAAAGGGATGTGTATACCTTGTTCTTGAAAGAAGAATGTCACAAAATTCCGGTAGCATTTGAGACCTAAAAGAATCGCGATAAGAATTAAAGGATACTTGACATTCAGACCCAGCGTAGAAATATGGACATTATTTGAGAAGGTATGGAAGTTTCGCCGAAAGTGTAATATAATTTCTCTAGATCTGTCAACAACGGCGTATTAGATGACGGTTCAAAGAAGTTGCTTGCGACTTGGGAGTTATGCTACGATAGTGCATGAATGTTGCTGAGAAACGAACAAGTTCCAGTTAAATAGAATCATAATTTGTAATAGTCCACGTGAATGGAGTCCTTGTTTAGAATTTCTAATTGAAAAATAAGTTTAACAAATCATAAGTAATCGAAAGAAATTTCCACGAAACGTCTTTGACAACGACTAACATGAATGGCGACGAGAGATCAACTAATGATGACGAAATACATTAATGAATGATGCCGAGATATTCATGAATGATGACGATAGAGATTCATGAATGATGGTGACATTCTTTGATCAATTGTCGCCATTCACAAAACTCGCTCGTCATCATTAATGTATCTATCTAATTATTTATGTATTTTCTTCGTCAACAATTATGAATATCGTTCGTCGTAATTCGTTCCATTAATACTGATTCCGTGTTTCATACTTTCGCACACTTACTTGAAGTTCTCAGAACGAGTCTCATTCAGTAAGAGGAAAGGCTACAACTACGTCTGTAGGGCTAAGGAAAGTAGGCTACAATTGAAGGTGTCGTCGCTATTATAATGTCATAATCTTTACACAACATTCAAATCATATCTAGAAGTATGCCCCGCATATTGCTTAAAGTTAAGCACCTACACCAGTCATCATTGAGACGTAGTTTCTCGTTGAAATGTGATGTATAGGAGACCGCAATGAAAAGCAAGAGGGTTATCGTTAACACTCGCCCCCTAGCAGAGAAAAGACAGCCAACACCAACCACTAACTCGTCCTATCTGTACTACAAAGACGAGGAGGGGAGTTAAAAAGTATAAGCATGATTAGAACATAAACGTCAACGATAATTCTGATACTATTATCGAAGAAGAAACAGCATTATCAAACATGGCGATATGCAACGTCGCCATTTTGGAAGTGATCGTCTGCTCGTTCCCTGCTCCGGCTTTGATCGAAAAACAGACGAGCCTTATAAATTTGATTATATATCTGAAAAAGATTTGGGGATCCGACACTTGACTTCCAAGCGCCCTGTTCTTACATCATTTGTGTCAGTTTAGGTGACAAAGTACCTAGTTGAAGGGGATCTGCGATTCCACATTGTACGTGTTAGGGAAAATAAGCTCAGCTTTAAAAGTTTCGGCATCTGAAGAAATGTATATGGTTAGTTGATTACGTCCATTTAAAACCCATATCCATTGCTAAAACATGTTTCACTTGGTGAACTCTCTATGTAGACTACGACTTGCCTATACATAACCTATAAACTAGGGAACGTATGTGACGATTACCAATATTCCTAGGATATAACACGAATTAATAATATAACTTCTATTCCACCTTCTAAATGCCATTGTGGTAGTTTTCCCTTCCCTTTGAACAATCATGCTGTATAACATTAGCATGAAGTTGTTGGATTAATAGTTCCATGGCTATGCATCATGTGAATTGGAATACAACAAACCTGAACGACTCATTGGAGTTAGGCCATTGCTAATGGATTCCCTGGTTTACGGATTTTTCTATGACAATTGTGGCTCGGGCTGTTCAAAACATAAATAACTAAAATTTGATATTTTGGCTAATCGGTCTGGTCCAAATATCAAAATAATAATAAATGGAGTGTATGAATTGTCGGTTGACAGGAAATATAAATTGATCAATATAATGGGCAATAATTGTTATAACCACCAGTACACATGAATTGTTCAGATTTGAATGCACATATTTTACAAAGTACTGCTTGGCAATAGTAATAATTGCTATAATTACTTTTGTTATACATTTTACCAGGAAGCCATCAAATTGGCTTCGACTTTGGGTCAACCATTACCTGCCAGTCTTTGTTTGTGGTTTATACAGCGTGTTCCTTCACCATTTATTACTATAATTTCCTAAAGGCTAGTACACTGCCGGCGGAACATAATAAAAATAATTCTTTTTATTTTCCAAAGTTGACAAAATCGGGTCGGCGGATCCGAAAACCAGGGAATCAAATAACGATGTCCTTCCCTTTATATATCGGCGTGAATGACTTCACTTACTGTTGTCATTGTTCAGTTAATGGCGTCATTGACTCATGAAACCAGCATTGTGACAATACAGTATATGTAATATGCAATCTTGGTCTATGAGGTGGAAGGTACGCCGGCAGATACACAATCCTCGTATGCCACACCCAGGCTACCATCCCACTGCTATATCAGAGTGGTAGAGTATACCGTATTGCACATGATACAGTCCTCCACATCCAATTATACCAAGCCGTCTCCGTGGCGTAATGGTTAGAGCGTCGGCCCGGAGTGCGGAAGGTAACGGGTTCGATCCCCGGTCGCGTTATACCAAAATACGTTAAAATATGGTACTTGTTGTTCCCCTGCGTGGCGCTCAGCATTAAATAGGTAAAGTAAGGACTGGTCGGCTCCGAGTGGGGTATTCATGTTCTATCTGTGGCAATATAAAAACTGGTGGAAATCCAGACTAGTACAAGCAGTAAACCCAAAATCAACCAACCAATAATACCGTTGTATATGCAGTCCATCGTAGATCTAATTTGAAGGATAAATGCTTGGTTTATGTTAGGGTGCTATGCTTTGGTTGGTTAATGCTGAGCGCCAAGCAGGGGAACAACTAGTCCCATCTTTTAACATATTTTGGTTTGACGCGACCGGGGATCGAATCCGCGATCTTCCGCACTACGGGCCGACGCCCGAACGGTACTATGCATGACGCATTCCTATAGGTAGCTGGGGGCCTATTCTCGAAACGTTCATACGATCATCTTAAGAGTAAGAACGTGTGGAACATGTTCATAGCCATAAGTACTATACGAGTCTAAGATTGTACGATCGTAAGAACGTTTCGAAAATAGGTCCCCTGGCCCCCGTTTCACAACGGTCTCCTAACTATTTAGGAGCTCCTAAACCAGTCCTAATAGGTGTAACCTCGTAACACGTGTTTCACGACGAGGTCACAAGTCTTATCCCTTCTTAAATCGGCATCTAACTTAGGAGGCGATAAACTGGGCCATAATGTTAGGAGCTCCTAAATTTAGGATGCCGTTGTGAAACGGGGGCCAGGTCTTTATGTTAACCACATCTTCGGACATGATAAGAGTTTTGATTGTCCGTTCTTTGTTGGATAATATTCCTCGGGATTCGCTATAGTCTGGCAACGGGAATGTATAGTGCATGTGTGAATAGTTTTAACAACGACAATATTCGGTAAAGTGTCATCCAGATTAAATCATGTCAAGGTCAATGTAGTCAAGGTAGAAGTTGGGCCATATCAAAGTCAAGGTCGAGTCATGTCAAGTCCAGGTCATGTCATCAAGGTCAAGGTCACTCTGATATGTCAAGGAGACAAATATACTAATGAGATATACAAACAACATTTATATAATCATATATTACATAATTCTTATGAAATTTAAAAAAAACGTATTTACAGATGACCAACGACATAAAACAAATCAGAAAAATACACTATAATATTTTTTTAAAGTATAGTAAAGATATATAAATAATTATTATAAGGTAAAAAAATTCATTGTGCTGGCTCTGACTAAATCAGCTTAGTATATAGTTGCATCCTTGCCATCTAGAACTGGTCCCATTGATGCTTGAAAGGAAACGCTTAAATTTGTTCTGCTCTAACCAAACAGCGCATATGTTTGAAATCATCAAACACCTATTGACTTCTAATGTTGCTAATGTGCATCATCTTGTAAATGATGACCGAGCTTGTAATATTCTTTTATTTTATTTTTAAATTTGGGTTTAGAGTCACTTGATGTAAACTTCAGCTGCTCTTATTATTCTGAACAGAGAGTAACAGTACCAAAGAGGCATTTGTAACATTACCTGTTGGACATATGTATGGTTATTATGGGTTGGAATGAAGTGGACCAATTTTAGGGTTTCCTGCAAACGTCAATGTGACCGAATCATACCCATAACATCTTTGATAATGGTATATTCTGGCAGTGTATATTTGCTTAAAAAAATATTATTCATTTCAGTAAGAAGCAGGCAAACAATAGTCATTGTCACTTCCAGGCAGACATCAGCTGTCTCCATTCTGTTTTTATTTTTATCTTTAACATTTTCGCATTGAACAATTTGACATGCCATATGATCAATGTAATATAATACATTTCTAGCACATACATTTTATTCAAGGATATTGATGGTAAACATATTTCACAGATCTGTCTAATATTTCTCTAATTTCTTGGTCATTTGATTTCTTTCTTTTTTAAAATTGGTGTTATGAGTTTATGGCAGGAACCCGCAACATCCGTAGCGCTGAATGTTGCAGTAAGCCTATGAGCACCGGCTGGTACTGACAAGCATAGATCTAGATCCATTGTTAAATAATACAATTTATAAGCATCCTACCAGTATCCTGAGAAAATTTTATCTGAGAAAAGACTTAAGAGATCTACAAAACATAATGGTATGTGTTAAACATGTATACAGTATAGCATATAGACAGAATTATGTACAGTGGACCATATATTCCTTAGCAAAGACATGAGAGACAATTTGTTTCATTTTACCAAAAAAGTAATAAAAATCATTTCTAAAATGAAAAGAAATTTGGCTCTAATTTCTGTAAAAAGGACTACAGTGGACCAATGTTGTCCAAGAAATTAATTAAGAATTAGTCTAACAAATTAATTATTACAACATTTGATCTGGAGAAAAAGTCTACCTAATACATACATCTTTATGATTTAGTATCATGTGAACTTGTACAGACCAATAAACTTTCAAAAAATATCACGTGATACAATGTGCACATGATTCAATCCTCAAAAGACCTATACAGTCGTTCATTTGGAGATCAGTATTTCCCCGCTGCAGTCCATTCATAAGGAACAATCTCCCACAAAACATACATGGATCAGACAGACTATACTCGCACATTAAAAAAACCCACACTTCTTTAACCCTCTCCCCGCTGGATTAGGCACAGGCACTGCTCTTTAGGATATCTCTGGTTGCCTTCAGCATGGAAAGAGTTAATAAAGTAAATGAATGATTGACATTCACCCTATTTCCCAAAGTGCAATTGCACTATATAAATGCAGGTATAGATTTGAGTAGAACCAATTTAAAGTCCATTCAATTTCCGAGAGAAAAGAAAAACAATCATTATTCTTATACATAATTGTACTAACAAATTGTAACAGATTCTGGCGCCAAGATTCTGAAACTGTTTTGAGTACAATTTCATGCTCAACTTGAAGTTTTGTTCACAAATCCCCATATAAAATTTGAGCTTGAGCATGAAATTGTACTCAAAATGTTTTGTAGTCTCAGTGCCAGGGTCCAGTTGCACAACACTTTTGTAGCACTACAATAGTTGTAAGTCCAGTTGTAGAGTCTCCTACAATTGGACTTGTGTTGCACGAAGCTCTTGTAGGCTATCTGAATAAGATAGCACTACAACTATTGTAGCCGACAATAGCATCGTGCAACTGGACCCAGGTGCCGATCCATAACAGTTTACCCACAATACAAATTATTTAATATGGTAACATAACATTTTGAAAAAATATTCGAAATAGACTTCAACAGAACTTTCAATATTATAAAAATACATATAATTGCTGAACAGTGTAAAGGTTTGAATATTGCAAATTTGATTTGTCTGGGGAAATGTTAAACATACTGGAGATTCCAGATTTGGGATTCACAGACCTGCCAACCCCAAAGCGAAGGTGAGAGTAGCATTCTGGACCAAATGAGCATAGCAAATGCTATTTGAGAGTAGCACATTATATTATTGCGGAACATGAACAAATGTTCAAAGAAATAACAAATAACAAATAATCTATGGTTTATGGTTGCTTCAGATTATTCAGTGTCAATTCAAAGTGATAATGGAATAGCATTTCAATGCATAACTACATATATATTTGGCATTACTAAAAATAAAAAATTTAAAAACTACTAAAACACTATATTAAATATTTGTTACGTCCACGAAAACTAACGGTCTTGCAGATAGATGAACAAACTTTCATGCAGGAAGCAAGCTCCTTAATATAGTAGTATTAAGGAATATACAGTTGTTCACATAGTACTATGAAGGAATATACAGTTATCTCTGATAATAAATATTTGATATCTCTGAAAGCATAACCAGAATGTATACGAACTATAACATATAGGCCTCATACAGCCCCACTCACACATGTATGAACATTTAATAATATGGATAGTATATTTATCAAGAAAGTATAAAAAGAAAATCACGATATATACATGATATTTTTTCGCACCCATTCTAAACTGCAATGAGCGTAGCATGTGCTGTAGAGTAAATACTATAAAACTCTTAGTATCTGTGCGGAATTATTATGAGCAGTCAATATTGACACATTATTTTGGGCGAATAATTTAATTATGCTCGGAGCGACATCGTGATCTATAATTAACTGATAATGGCATACTACATGGATGTTATTCATTTTTATTTAGCTTTAGAACGTGAGTTTCCTGGTGGTGTCAAGAGTTATATCTTTTACCTAATCTTGTTAAAAAATAAGCCTACTCGCGATAACTAATAGACAGGCATCCGATTCACATCATGTTACAAACACGTGGCAAACGAGACATGTGAAAATTAATCAGTAAATTACTGGAATATCTGACGGTAAACTGAAACGCTGGTACACATGAACACACATATTAGTAATATTATCTAATTTTAGTTTATTCTGTAAATTTGTTGGCGACATTCAATTTGAAAAATATAGTAGCTAAAACATTCTACATGGTTGCCCAGATAAGACTACAAATGTCTGCCGTTAAGTTTGTTTGCTTGCCCAACTAAATTTTCCCCCTCTATCTAGTCTGGATATTGACTAAATTAAGGTTCTTACAGAAAATAACAACGTCTAATTGCATAGATTCCTGTTGTGTGCGGTGTTCACTACAATATACTGGCTGAAAAACCACGTGGTGGTCTACGTTTGTGCACACACACACACACACACAAAAAAGCACCTTGTTTCTGTATTTAAAAAAATATAACCTCGACATTTCAGCAAAAATGCGCTGGAATCTGTCTAGGGAGAAATCAGTCCGAGAAGCTTTTATCGCAAAGCACGCTCCCGCTTGATTAGGTTTGAACACATCCGTTTCCATACGGAGACATTTGCTCAAAGAAATCGCAATGTTAATCACTGGGATAATCACGTTTGGTCTGGACTTTTCAAGGATCCGCGGGAACCTGTAGTTGCTTGTATCTTGCTTGAACTACAGCAGCCCCGCTCAACCTGATTCGATAACCTCAAGCTAATCAACATTTTAAAAGATATACACGTTGATAACTTATTTGTACTGAGCGTAGCAAATTACGTTCAAAGCGTAGCAGTTGGCAGGTCTGGATTCAAACCCAATCCTTTGGGTTTTTCAGCACTGTTAGAAGCTGGTCTTCCTTGGAGCCCGGTGTTGGGCTATGGCAGTACTCCCACCTCTGAAACAGACCGGAGACCATTGCTTCAGTGTTCAGATCGGTTTTGTTATTAACAGTGCATTTTTCGGCCTTTGGAAGCATATACAGTACAGTAAAATACTTTATCTATGCAGACACAAATCACACTCAAATGCTAAAATTGACATATTTGCAGGAATTAAATTACACGCATTTGCAATATGTAAAAAAACACACTCTAAAACACAGCGGAGATCATTGCTTCAGAGATCGGTTTTGTTATAAACAGTACATTTATCTGTCTTCAGAAGGATATACTACCGTATTTTCGTCTATTAAATCAAACAGGAGAAATACTTTATTTACACAGAGGCAAATTTATGCATATATTGACATATTTGCAGGAATGAAATTATGTGCATTTGCAATATTAAAAAATCTATATCAAATATTTTAAAAAAACATAATTTTGTACAAATTCTCTTTGTGTGTATTCAAGACAGAGCACGTAATATAAATGTTTTACTGTACTCATGTGTTTTGTGTACTTTTGTGTATGTTTCACCAGAAATGGCAACAAATGATGACAGCAGAGCAGGTTCCAATGTTTAGATGAATTTCATAGACCCATCATCGAAACTAATTTTGATATATAACATGCAAGGCAAGCTAATCTTGGCACTATCCTATATTTTATGGCACTTCATACACTAAACATACAAAGCAAGCTTTAAAAAATATGTGTTAAAATAAAATAAAATGCAAGATTGACAATCAGAAATACTGTAAAAAGACTTATATTTCGCGGACGCAAATTGTAAAGACCAACGTTTCACTTGAGTTGTAAGAGTAGACTAATACTAGTAAGAAAAATTACGTTTAATTAATTTTTAATAACATCGTTTAATTAAATTATTCCATCATATCTTCTGTGTTGTGTTTTTCATTCATTAGTATTAATTACGTCGTACATTAATATGTCCGCTTCAATAAGTAAACTTAGGGCTTCATATTTCGCACGGACTATAATTTCGCGCAAATTGTCTTTGCGCATATAGCGCTTAATATAAGTATTTTACAGTATGCTAAATCTTGCCACAATTACGGCACTTCGTACACTTGAGAACTTTCAATAAAAGTACACGATATGAATGATTCAATTTGGTTTGACTTGATTTTTTTAATTATTGTTTGTGTACTCTCGTACCACTATTTGCTGGATGTGTGATAATAATTTTAAACTACTTACCGCGGTTAACGGCAACGACATTAGGATACTTTCGTATCTCGCTCCAGGAGTGTACAGGCCAAACTTGGTACCGCGGTCGTAGATGAGGTTGAACTCTACGTATCTTCCTCTCCTCAACAGCTGCCATCTCCTGTAGAAACCAAATAATTTTTGGTTTGAATTGGGGACTAGAGTTGCTTTCAAGACTATTTTGCTCAAATCGTAGCACCATGTGTTTGCAGTAAACCTGTGAGCACCAGCTGGTACTGATGGACCAAGGATGGTAACTGCATTGCCACGGTACAGTACAGACCGCGCATATTATCATGATTACATCTGAAATGTAACTACTGCAAATCTTGATGCAGAGCTCCAGTAATGGGCTCGAACTCAGGACCTATGGCTCCGAAATCCAATGATCTACCACTGTGCTACCACAGGAAATATTTCGTAAACTTAGTATGATCGGAAATTAGACAACATTCAGAATATCGATTATTTTATCCCATATAACCAACGATAGTAGGAATTAGAATTCCCTTCAAGTATTCAAAATTATCAATAAAAACATAATGATTATAGACGTAAATTTGTAAAGAAATTATTGATAAAATGCTCCAAAGAATTAAATGGCAAGTTATACCGCTCATCGTAGCTGTATCCGTCATTCTTGTGTTTCCAGACAATTGGAACATACGACGGAATCACGGATTCCGCACACGTCTGAAACATTACACAATCATCGTCAGTAGTCAGTGAGTTATTGTTTTCTTTTTCCATTGCAGCGGGAATCTTCCACCCATATCTTCCACCCAATCCCCATCAATAACTTTGATATCAAATATCACGTACTGTCCTACATATTGTATATCGTGGGGTATACGTTCACATTTTGGTATAAGCCCACCACCCTTTTTCAAACGATAAGCAAAGGGGGCCTATTTTGTATTGTCCCCTAAACTGAAATATGACGGTGTTTTTTCTAATGTGCAAGAATTAAACACATACTGTGACAAATTTGAAAGCTTCCTCTTGACTTGGTCCATCGACGTCGTCAAAGAAAATGCCACCCACTCCTCTACATTCTCCTGAAACAACAAACAGTTTTAGTTGATAATTTGTTGCTTAATCTTACAGCAGGAAACATTCACCTATATGCAAGAATATTTCACCAATACGTGACGTCGAAATGAATTAAAATTCCCTTAACAAATTCAAAATTGTCAGTGAGCGAGTTTTACATCGTAGTAGGAATCTGTCAGCCATACGCTACGATTATAATCGCAAGTGATTTGTTGCTTAACTTCACAACAGGAAACATTCAGTAACCTAACATGGCTTTGAATACCATTGCACACGGTGCTAAATGCAATTAACAACAGCTAGTATGACTACATTAAATTAACAACAGCTAGTATGACCACATTAAGTTCTATGATACCTCTGTGCTTGACGTAGAAGTACTCATCACACCACTTCTTGAAGCGAGGGTAGTAGGATTTGTCGTGCTTGTCACAGGCAGTTTTCAGAGTTTTGTGGAATTTTACGACATCCTGCAAAAACGATACAATAGATCTCCATTAGCAAATATTTCACACATACACCCTCGTCCTGCAAAACTGCAAAGGTACGATTCTCAGGACATTGAGCTTGTGAAAATGTGAGCTAATAATAATGTGTGTATTTATATTGCGCCAAATCCAAGCTGAAAGCTTGCTCACAGTGCCACCCCAGTCAATGGATAAATGTGCACTAATTTCATCCTCACCTCCATGGGGAGTATTCTACCCAAACTGCCATTTAAAGTACTAATATGTTTAACATTCATAATTCCATTTCATCCTACTGGGTACCCATTCACAGCTGTGTGCACTGGAGCAGTGTGGGTCTAAGAACTTTGTTCAAGAGTGCTATGTGATGGCATGAGCTAGGCTTGATCACAGGACCACCGATGCAGACTAGCTACTAGATCACTGCACTTTAACTAGAGAAGTGACAGATGGGGTACACTACAGCCATCACTAACCTCAGTCACTAAGTAGCTTGGCGTGAGATCTGTACCACCTCCAAACCACCATTGCTTGCCGTTGGCCGTATCCACTTCGAAGTACCGATAGTTGAAATGGACGGTTGGAATGTGAGGATTTTTCTGGAAGAGCAAATAATTAATGCTTCATTTTCAATACCACAACAATTCACCACAGAAATACTTAAAATTGATATTTATTCCAATATTAGTTTTTAGGTTGTTAACTTTTTTAGCTGCTGTAGGCAACTTTAGATGCCCCATTAATGAGTTTATTAATCAAGCAAAGAGCTGGTTAACCAATTCATTGTAAAAATCATGATTTTATTAAAAACATTTAATCTTAATAAATTTAGTCATTTAATATTTTCAAATGGAAAGAATGTAATTTAGCTTTTTATTTATAAATAAAAGACATAAATGAATAATCTAACTTACTGGATGAATGACTGCCGAGATGCCAGTGGCAAAAAATGGATATGAGGATCCCTCTAAATGTTTGCCCCTGTGCAAAGAAAAAATACAATTTTAATTCTAAATTGTAAGTCATAGTCGAATAACTAAAAAAACTACTGCTGCTGTTCGTATGAAATTAGTGGATAATGGCAAATACATTTATGGTAGTCACAATGGAGTCACTATGACATTATGGAATCAGTATGACACAATGGAGTCACTATGACACACTTGGGTCAGAATGATACTGTAGTCACAATTACATTAGCGTCACCATAACATAATGAGTCACAATGACACATTGAAATCACTAGGATGACACAAATGGCACAGAATTACACCAGACCCTGAAGTAACAAACCCTTTCTGATTACGATTTCAAGCTCATATCGCATTTGCATTGGGATTTCAATGAAAGGTTTGAGCTTAGCATGAAATCGTACTCTTGAACTTTCCATCATCTGAGTGTCAGATCTTACCGTGTTCTCATCTGTTGGACAGCAGCGGGCGGCAGGTTGCCATGGACGACAGAGATATTGATGCCGGCCTTCTCGAACACTGTGCCGTCCTGCAACACACAGGTCACGCCGCCACCTCCCTGTCAACACACGTCTGGTTAGCTCGGCAGTAGATCCAACACAATCTCCCATACAGAAATCTAGAATTCCGAGTTATGCTTGTCTCTACTAGCTAACTAATTAACTGTACAGTTGATCTGATCTGGTTTGTTGGCCACTAGTTAGCTGGGCAGTGTCTCTAGTTAGTTATACTGCTAATTGAAGCGAGGTTTGGACCCACTTTCAAGAATCTTTCTATTTTATTGTACTCAAGAAATCACCTCTTTTCTGGTCCACCTGTCCACAAGGAACTTCTTGTCTCCATCGGCTTCCTCCAGAGCTCGGCAGACCTCCCCCTGATGAAGAGATCAATTAGTATCCAAAATCTGCGAAAATTCTAGCCCTTTGTAAAAGTCGTACACCTTGGTTTGGCCATAGTTAAAAGTTGTGACCTCATAGATAACTGTGACGTCGTGGCAGCCGCCCTTGACTTGCACGTTAGAAAGATATTTCAGCATGAATATTTGCAAATTAGATTTCGTAAAAGTGTAGGTCTATTATGACTTTGGATAAATTCGTTACCAGCATAATTACCTGAGCCATGCAGGTTTTTACAAGCTGAAATTTCTCATAAGAGAAAGTTCAGCTTGTAAAAACCTGTACATCCCAGCAATCATCCTTGCAACATGGTGGACACATGGTAATTCAATGGATTTGGGATGGTTACGTTGAATTGAATCCTAAAAAAATCTTACTTAAAAAGATTTATTTTTTCTTTAAAAAAAACTTATTTAGGATTTAGATCTGCTTTTTAATGGTCATTTCTTTCATATGTAGTTTGTCAATTTACAGAATTGAATTAATTAATGTTTTACGTCACGTAAATTTACAGCAATAAGAAACTTACTACACCTACAACACCTGTAAACCTGCAAGCATTGACTGGTATTGACAAACCAAGAATGATAGCACCAGAAAGGTAACTTTTGGAGAAATTAAACCTTTTTTTTCTTCTACAAATAGTTATAAATCTCAAATCTGAAATCGTGGTAAAACATTGGATGATATCTGTATCTGCCTACTTGAATTCTCATTATCATCATCTCCATTTTGACTCTCATGTCACCAGAGTTCTGGAATAAAACACAGATGGAAAAAGATTAGTTCCCTGGCATTAGATACTATCTTCTCCGAATACAAGCATCAAGCATATTCTCTAGACACATGCATCAAGTATCTTCTTTTGGGGGGTGTTTTAAGTTGCTTTCAAGATTCTTTCACTTATATCACGACTTGTCAGTTTAGGGCAGGAGGAAACCCGCAACA
>JAUTBT010001913.1:0-10388 GCA_032361225.1 Lepetodrilus schrolli
GAATATCTTGTGCGGTAATAATAAGTTGCAAATAAACCGGGACACGTCTAAAATAATGCAGTTGAGAGGACGGTCTGCACTGCAAGCTATTTAAACATTACAGCAAAGAGACTTACACAGAAGCCACAGTGCACTAATATAATGAAGTTTTGATGTGGTGTAGCTCTGTTATGTGTAGAGACAAGGAGACATCTTTAACGAGATATTGTTTTAACTACCCTATCATGGCTGAAGAAGAATTCCATGTTTTATTAAAATGTCCAATTTATTGTAATTTCAGAGTAGAAGATATATGGAAACAAAACATGTCACAGTTATCATATATGTATTAAATTGTTTTCCAATCTTAGGCTTACCTTTCATGTCGCCAAAGCATGCAATAACATTTTATCCATGCAAGCGTCGGGAAGATCTTTATAAATAGTATTATTGTTTAATTTTACTGTTCACTTTATGTACATTTATTATACAACTTTATCTTTTTTTATAATTTATCATCCTGTCTCTCATAATTATAAATCGCAGATCGATTTGTTGTAGACACTTTTAATTTAAATGTTCTTTTATTTTATTTATAAAGTATGTTGTCAATGAGTGAGACATTAATAAATGCATAGATCTGTCATAACAAAACGGATAGAAAACATAATGTGAGCTTCGATGGTTAAACGTTTCGGGTTGTGGGTACATATGTCCAAAGAACCCACCCACGTTGTTTTTGTTGTTGTTGTGGTCCACTGCTTAAAGGCATATATAATCTCGCGATAAAGATTCTTTTTACAAAACAATAATGATATTATTGAAAATCAGTGGCACCTGCGGAAAATGCATCTTGTTGGCAATATACTTGTGTAGACAAATCAAATTACATACTTTCAGGTAAAATACGTTTGACCATGAAATATGTCAACAATCCGTGATTGCAAACTATGAAAATGGTTCTGAGTACACATTATTAATCACCAGCTACGCCCATGACTAGGATGATTTATTGCATTTTTTATTTGAAATTTCAATAACTTCGTTCAATGTTATCAGAGAAACGATTTAATTCAGAGGTATTTATGATAATAACTACAGAGCTTGACAATAAAATTTCAGTCGAGTGTTGAGGGACCATCAAGTGTCCTTCCTTGTTATAGATATTAGATTGCGAGGCGAAGTTTACCTAGACTGGCAACATGTCTCCATTATGTTATTTTAATTTAATTTAATTTTTAAAATATTTTCTTTTACATAAATTACTTCTTCTTTTTTTTACTGTACTGTCACCGACCCCCTGTGTGACAGGTGTCGTGCATGTTGCGCTGCACGTGGTGGACACACTCGATATTGACTCTGACCACTGTTTACTGAAGTATTGTCTCACAACAGTACAATCGGGGTTCCTTTATTTTTGTATGCTTAGTATAGGATAGTTTCCCCATTTGGTATGTCGATGAACAGAATTTTGACATTATAAAGGAGTATGATATGATGATATGTAGGCCCTTACCAGGTATGTAGGCGGACACAGTCTATGTACTCAAATTTAGTAAAAACATCTTCGAGCATGTATATTGTGGATGTCATATGTTCTGATATTGGTTTCAGGGCACAATCTATGGAGTTAGCGACTTTGACGCAGGGGCTGTGGCTGAGACGCTGAGAGATGCACTCTCTGGAATCGGTAAGAGTTATGTCCCCTGTTTTTGAAATTAGTGTTTTATCACTTTTCTTATTAGAAGAGTAAGTACCTGTGTAATAGTATACGTAGCCATAGTGTTACAGCATATGTTCAGAGCCATGTGTCATTAAAAGATTTTAAAAAAATTACTAGATCTAATAATGAATATATCTACAGTAATGTTGCAGGTCTGTTTCAATTACGAAATGCCATTGGCAGTACGTACACATTATATTGTTTGTTCAGGTACCGACGAAGCCCAAGTCATTTCCACCATATCCATCCTGAACAACGCTCAGCGGCAAGAAGTTGCAGAGTCGTTCAAGCAGGCTTACGGCAAGGTGAGTATTTACGTCCGCTCGTTTTTATGTGACACTCGGACTTTAACGTACAGTACCCTCAACTGAATTCCGAAGGGACATCCTCTGAAACTATTGTCCAATGACTCGTTACATAGACGGTACAGCAAGTACTGAGTTTGGATCTCGGTTATGTTAATAATGAATGGAGTCATCCAAAATGTATAGTTTTAATGTGAAACCATGTAATTTGCATGTAAAATAACAAATGGAACATCTGGCCAAAATATATGCAAATCAGAACTCTATTGAACGATAGCGTACTGTGACACAAGCTTTAAATGGTTTATACATTTCAATACCAATTTCAATGTCAATACATTTCACGTCAAACTATAGATACCATGGTTTATACGTAAGAGACTCGTACAAGATATGTAGTTGAGGCTCATAAGATCTTAACGCATGGCTGTTTCAGGATCTGATAGATGATCTGAAGTCGGAACTCCGAGGGGACTTCGAGAACGTGGTGGTGGGAGCCATGACAACACCCAGGGTTTACGACGCGCGGCAGATACACGACGCCATGTCCGTGAGTAGAAAAACATACTCAGATATCTTTATTGAACGATATTTCTTTATATATTGACTAATGGTTGAACCGCACAAAATCGGAGATATAGGCTATTACATGCTAAACACATTTTGTTTCTCTTGAGTTTTATTTCGTTCAGTCTCATTAAAATCGGATCATGTGTAGATTGTTCTCTTCAAGTATTCTGACGGCAAAATCGGCTAGCTAGTATCAAATAAATCTCGGTAGCAGTATAAATAGGTGTCACCAAGCATACAACTTTTTTACCTTAATTTTGAATTTACTCTGAATTTTACATTCTTATCATTGAATGATGATTTGCCCAGGGCGCTGGGACAGACGAGTCAACGATAGTGGAGATACTATGCACGAGGAATAACGAAGAAATATCTGAGATAAAGGAGAAATACAAGGAAGGTAAATAAAATTAAAAAATCAATTACAAATAACAAAAAGAACAACAACAAAAACAAACAAAAATACAACAAAACAGACAACAAAAACCATAAGACTGCAATACAAACGAAAGGAGTCGAGTATTAGTGATAACATTGCAATGACTGAGGTTAGTTGACCAAACTACTGTATAAACATGGTACAACTCTGTATAACAGGCAATACTCTCCTCCACAAAACTCCGTAAGTACTCTAAGGTAGACCTACCAATTAGCAATGGTTTAGTCTATAGCTAAGGCCTGTCTATGGCTACCTTATCTCGAGACTATTCTTAGTCTAGCCTTCCCTGCTGACCATAAGATACTTTTTATACGGGTATGGGCAGGGCTAGTCTTCCCCTGACCATGCATACCCATATAAAAAGTTTCTTATGGTCAGCAGAGAAGGCTAAAAGAATCTCCAGCTATGGCTACCTTAGAGTTACGCAGTTTCGTTCAGAAGACTCAATCATGTTTAACAAGGACTCTAAACAAAGCATTTCATTCTGAACTACCTATACGATGTTTCAGAGTTTGAGAGTGACCTTGAGAGTGACCTGTGTGGGGATACTTCCGGATACTTTCAGAGGATGTTCGTGTCTCTGTGCACGGGAGGACGAGAAGACGACAGTTACCCGGATGAGCAGAAAGCCCTGGAAGACGCTCAGAAGTTCCATGATGTAAGTCCAATACTGTGAGGTCAAGGTCACTGGTAAAGATCTTGAAAATGTCCTTATTGTAAAACTACTCAGAAAATGACAGGTGATCTGTAAGGTGATCTGTAAGGCAGCTTGCTTGGTAGGTGTTCAGGAATATAAATTCTGACGGAAGTGTTTTGCAATCGGCATCTGATTGATTGATTGATTGAAGTTTGGTGTTTTTACAGTCGCCTTCCAGCATTGCTGATTTCGGCAGACTGGTCGGCATCAATTCCAAAGCTCTTATAATCTTTTAAAAATATATCGAATGTATAGACTAAAGCCTATTAATGCCTGAAAGTGTGTGTCTTACCTTTACTATTTTTTCGATATCTTTTGAAATTTTTTTTCTCAAAAAGTGAAATGTACAAAAATAAGTCTTCTTTAAAATTCGAAAATAATCCCTCCAAAGTCTTTGACAAGAATACATTTAATATCACACTCACACGCATCTATACATCCTTCAGGCTGGCGAGGGATGCTGGGGAACAGAGGAGGCGGAAATGAACGCTATCCTGTGTCTGAGAAGCCCTGCCCAGCTGCGGAGGACGGTGGAGCTGTACGAGGAGTTACACGGCAGCACCATGGAGGAGGCCATCAAGGCCGAGTGTGGCGGAGACCTGCAGAGCGGCTTCCTGGCTATAGGTGACTACATGCAGCTATACGTGTCTGTCTAACGTGGCAGTACAGTTATCATCGTTGGCGTGTCCGTACAACCCTCGCGGGTTTACTGCAACATTCGGGGCGGGTGGTAACGCAGTGGTAGAACGTTGGACTTCGGAGCCAAAAGTTCCAAGTTCAAATCCCGCCCCGGGGGCCCGGCATCAATATTCGCGAAAGTTACCTTTCTGACGTGATATTGATAGGATGCGCTGTCTGTAGAGGGGCAATGCAGTTATCATCATTGGTGTTGTCAGTGCCAGCCGATGGTCGCAGGTTTACTGCAACATTCAGCGCTACGGATGTAGCGGGTTTCCTCCTGCCCTAAACTGACAAACCGTGATAGATCCTATTAGTGAGAGAAACTTGAAATCGGCTCTAAACCCCAATTCATAAATACGGTTAAAAAATAAAACTTGTATATCTGTAGGTCGAGAAGCTCTTATCGTCATATCTGACCAGTGACGGTAGAGTATCTCGGCCTAGTCTATCTTCAGGTTATACTCCTATTGTTGAGGCTGAAGCCTAATCCTTCGTAATGTTAATCGTCGCAAATGGGTGAAAGATTCCTGCAGCGATGTTAAACTCCATACTCACTCACTCGTTAAAGGTTTGCTGATCCCGAAAGAGTCAATCATTTCCTCCACCAAGGCTTAGTCATGTCGTTAATATATGTTACTAATTCTGTTCTGGTGCGTATACCCATTCCTAAATTTTACATGTTTTTAATCACATTGGAACCCGATCTCTCTTTTTTTGTGTGCAGTGGAATCGGTCAAAGACATGCCAGCGTTTTTCGCCAGAAGAGCTCACGAATCCATGTCAGGACTTGGAACCAGTGATAACGACCTCATTAGGATAATATTGTCAAGAAGCGAGGTGAGTGGCAGATACGGTAATAGATTCCTAAAGGATGTTGGTATGTTCAGGCTAGTGTGTGCTATCTGCCTCGTCCAACATGATACTTAGTATATCTACCTACTGTAGTACCATGGTCAAAGGAGGACCCATTACATTGAGGGGGAAATAGTTTTAAAATACGTGTCTGTTCCTCTTTCCCTCTTCGTCAAGTATGTATGAAAGATTGCCGCTGTGACGTAACCCCCCCCCCCCCCTCTCTGTCTCTCGTGAGTATAGTATAATTAAAAAAAATACTATTACTATTAAAAAACTTTCTCTCTCTCTCTCTCTCTCTCTCTCTCTCCCTCTCTCTCTCTCCCCTCTCTCTCTCCCCCTCTCTCTCTCTCGTGAGTATAGTATAATTATCGGTACTATTTAAAAAAAACCAGCCACCGTATATCTTTAACCACTCATCTTCCAAAAACCTTTGGATAAAAGTTTATCGATGTCTTTCACCAGATCGACCTCCAGGAAGTCAAAGACGCCTACCAGAGGATGTACGAAACCTCTCTTTCCGAGGCAGTGGAGAGTGAATGTGGCGGAGACTATAAACTCATGCTTCTGAACATCATCAATCCTCAATATTAAGAAACCACCCCACCCCCACCCCGTAACCGGATCTCTACGAACACGAGCTACCCATGCCATTTGTTTTTCTTTTTGGTCTTTTTTTTGTTTGTGGTAACTTGGATCAACTTCAGTATGTCGTATATTGGATGTCAATGGCGATCGTGGTGTTTCTACCATTGCTGGCAGTGTTGCCAGCGGTTCCACAAGAATGGTTCTATATTGCACCATTAATACCAATGGGGGACCGCCACTACAAGAGCACGTCCAGATAAGGAATACACCACATATAGTGGACTTGAACATTGTAACAGTATCCTTGATGTTTGCTTCATGCTTTCACTTCTGTTCACCGCGAGATATCCCTGTATTGTAATATTGGTCATCCGGGTACCCTGGATCGTTGTGTCAGAGGTGATGCCATAACCATCGTATGTAACTCAGATGGTACTATACTTTGCTATGAAAGAGAAATGTATGGTAGTATCCCGTTTGTTGTACATGATCTTATACCTGGAAGCCTATACAAGCTGTATGGAAGATTACATTTTTATCAATTTTGTTTTATGTGGACTATTTTGGCTAGTGTCTAATGCCACGAATTTTCACTGAATCTATGTAGTATTTTAAAGTGTACACATTCCCCAATTGTACATTAACTTTTTACGATATATATATATATATATATATATATATATATAGCTACCGTAAAAAGTATATATAGTATACACAATAGTTTGCAACACATGAACACGTTGACACGTATGACAGTACACCATCGTACACTAGTCGCACTTGATTCAATATAATATTCTTATGTGAACATCCACATTAAAGGTCATACATGTAATTTTGTTGTTTTGTGTGTGTGTGTGTGGGGGGGTGTGCATATAGGCTATGCAATTGATGCATATATATATATATATAAATTGAATTAGGGTTTAGAGCCACTTTCAAGATTCTTTCACTTATATCAGTTTATGTTGGAAGAAAACCTGCAACATCCGTAGCGCTGAATGTTGCAGTAAACCTGTGAGCATCGGCTGGTACTGACAAGACCAAGGATAACTGCATTGCCACTCTACAGACAGCACATCCTATCAAAATGGCTGCAGAAAGGTAACTTTCACGAACATTGATACCGGCCCCCAGCGCAGGATTTGAACCTGGAACCTTTGGCTCCATAGTCCACCGCACTACCACCCGCCCTAATGCATATACCTACATAAAATATGTGCGTGCTACAAATAAACCAAGGATATAACATTGCATCCCGATTTTAGATACACGAAAACCATCGACAAGTAACAAAAGACGCATTATACTATAAGATGGTACTTGTTCCCCTGCAAGCTGCTGCTGCTCATCTCGTCACTAACAGTTATACTTAAAGAGAGAAGTTGCCCCGAGATTACGAAACTACACCATACTCGAGCTCAAACTCTATATGGGGATTTGTGAACAAAACCTCTCGAGCACAAATTTGTACTCAAAAAGGTTTCGTAATCTTGGGGCCTGGTCAGCTTTTTGTTTTTTTCTACCCATGTTCAACTCAAAATGCAAGAATTCCTGCGCATTACGTCACATAATTCTGTTGGTCACATACTCTACAATCTTGCCAACGTGGAAGTGCAAGTTAGAACGTGCAGTAGCCAATTTTCACGTGGATTATTACAACGTTGCGAGGCAATACTCGGGAATTATTGCGTTTCAAGTTCAATGGTTGAGAACAGGAAATTGTGGCTTCAGCTGAAACAGCACGGATCCATGGGCTTCATACGCCGGAATCTCAAAATCTACGTTAGATTCTCATCCAAACATAGCAGTGGCAAGTGCATTGTACTACAAAATCAAAATCCTCCATTCACAAAATGTACTGTTGTCAGTTCTCACTGTAACATGTCATGAGCACCAGGCATGGATCGCGAGTCTTGCCAAACACTATTGTTTTAGGTTCCTCTACCATACCAGAATAGCAAATTGAAACAGTCTGCTGTGGTTAAAAGGGTAATAAATCCTATATCAATCAATCAATAAGAATCTGTTCAATGTTATTTAAATTCGTTTTGAATGTTTTTTTTTTTTTAAATTGGGGTTTAGAGCCGCTGTCATTATTCTTACACTTATATCACAGCTTTTCAGTTTAAGGCAGGAGGAAATCTGCAACATCCGTAGCACACCGGCTGGTACTGACAGACCAATGATGATAACTGTATTGCCATGGTACAGACAGCGAATACATCACGATTGCGCGTCAGAAATGAATGAATTAGTGCTTTACATTTCACCCATAGGTGACTTTCATGAACATTGATGCTGTTGACGAGAATTGAACCCTGGGCCTTTAGCTCTGAAGTCCATACGTTCTACCATTGTACTACCACCAGTCCCTTAAAGATATTCAGATTTCTTGGAAAACCTGTCTTCGTTTGAGAAACAACAACACAACATAAGCAATTCTAAAGGATCTTCATTTATGTATGTATTATGTAGAATGATATTTACAATAAGTCAATGTATTTCTATGATAGGTAATCTTTGAAAAAAAAATATTATTGAAAACTGTACAACAAAGACTAGCATAACAAGTGTAAATGTAAGCCTTCATCGCTCATGTCTCTCTCAGAGTAAGCAGCCTAGTAGTAAATGTAGTAATTCATATTAACAAGATTTAGTAACCATTACAACTCTGCAAAAAAGCTGTGTGAAGGTATAGTGAATAGAGTTACATCACTATGAAAGGTTTATTTATATACACACAAAAAAAAGAGAAGAAATAATAGATGCTAGAAAACATGACTGCACACAATAAACTGGACAGAGCCAGTTCAACATGTTCATAAAGAGCAAAATGTATATTGCCCTCTCTAAATTACCAATGTCAAATTATGCATTCACATGGCAGCTTGTGAAAAACATATCACATTTTGTCACTCTCACACGTAACAGCAGGCAGGTATCAAACCTGTAGACTATGCTTGTAAACATTTGGCATAAAGTGTGGTCAAAAGCAAAAACATCATTAATAATGGATTTTGATTTTAAAAGAAAATGTCTTTAAATAACAAAAACTTCAGAAATTGTACATAATCTACATGTACAGTGTACTATAGAAATCACCTAGCCATTATCAATAATGATAAATACTATGAAAAAACATTTCTGAAATCGCAGTAAATTCTCCAAATTTTCCACAAAAAATAAATCGAGATGAAGTAGATCTATGTTTTTTTTAAACAGTCTGGGTTTCATTAAACCTGTACAATATCTCATATCGTAGCAAACTTAAATAGTTTGAAATAGATATATACAGTCTGCCTATGTACATGTTTCAGATGTCCATTTCAATGGTTTATGGAATTTCTGGGGGGTTGTTGGGGCGTCGGGAACTGGCATGATACATATTATGAGCACTCAAGTTTTATGTCATCGTCAACAAGTTTGAGTTGTAGTATGGTATTCCGTGCCGTCCTTCACAGGCATATGTACAGTGGATTGTGTTTATCTTTAAGCAATGTATTAGTTAGGTCTACGTCACACATCTATCTGTGATCACGTGATCGTCGTCGCTTGGCGGCTGGCTGGTCTGTGTGATCTGTAACATAATTTGTTTATAAAAAGTTTAAATCATTGGTCACCAAGTGATTGCACTTCCATTTTAAAACAAATTCTAACATTTCAATAAATAAGAAAATAATAAATTAAAGTGCAAATATTTGATAAATCTGATGGATGCACTTTGTTTTAACATTATATAAACAGATTCTCTAACATTTCATTATGAAAAACATTTAAATAAATAATAATTAAATAATAAATTGAATTTCAAATAATTGATGTTAACCATAAGCTTCATTCCATGATATTTACTTCTATTGGGTATGAACATGTACAGTGCACTCTGGCAATACCGGCATCTTTGTACTCCAGCAATCTGCGTATATCGGCATAATTTCATAGCGACAATTCATTTAAAATTAGTTGAATAAACCGGCACTCTTTCAAAACCGGCATATTATCTTGGTCCCAGTGAGTGCCAGTATAGCCAGAGTGCACTGTAGTATGATCTATTTACGTATTGAGATATTCAATTGCAAAAATATAACAAAAACTAGTTTTGGGCCTATATATAAACAAGTGCTATAAAAATGATTCTGTAGGCATTAGAGTCATTACCCTTCTGTCGTGATGAGCGCATGGAGCGTTTCTGAGAGTTGGGAGACTCTTCCTTCTCAGTCTTATCCGTTTTCTCGCCAGTTGGTGCCGACTGGCTCCGAGTTCGTCCTTGCATGATTGAGATGTTGAAGAATGCTGTGGACAGTGAACACCATCATATAATTATAGATGCCAATGAAAAGCAGGCAATCTTAAAGTCTTGGATTTTAAAGGACTTGAATATTCTGTAAACATGAGATGTTTACTTATCACCCAATACTGTCTTTTCGCAGTAGATATCGCTTTCAAATAGCAAGTGATATCTACAGCAGTAGACATCGTTTGACCCAATTCTTGGTTTATTTGATTGTTCTACCATTGTGATGTCATGCTGTAGATATCGCTTGATCCAAG
>JAUTBT010001914.1:0-5000 GCA_032361225.1 Lepetodrilus schrolli
GTCTATGTGGTAATCCCTGTGAAAACGCTGTCCATTATTTACTTGAATGTCCGACATACAGCACATATCGTGAAGACTATGTTGTATAGTAATTTTTTGAATATTTTCTAGCATGTCTTCACGATATGTGCTGTATGTCGGACATTCAGTAAATAATGTACACAGCAATGTTAATCTGTTACTAAATGGACGTTCGGACTTAGATGTATCTTAAAATGAAACTATTTTATATTTAATTCTATTTTCTTTCCCTTCTCTTGGAGCGGTTTTCATTTAAGTTGTACTAACTTGTAACCTACCCATTTCGTCTTGAATAAAATATGTTTAAACTAATTAGTATTTTTTAAAAACTGAAACTATAGCAAAGAAATAGAATATGTCTACGCAATTATTATTATTAGTAGTAGTAGTGGTAGTAATAGTAATAGTAGTAGTAGTAATAGTAGTAGTAGTAGTAGTAGTAGTAGTA
Source organism: Lepetodrilus schrolli (assembly GCA_032361225.1). Classification (NCBI taxonomy): domain Eukaryota; kingdom Metazoa; phylum Mollusca; class Gastropoda; order Lepetellida; family Lepetodrilidae; genus Lepetodrilus; species Lepetodrilus schrolli. The sequence goes on from JAUTBT010001914.1 coordinate 470, forward strand.
GTAGTAGTAGTAGTAGTTGTAGTAGTAGTAGTAATAATAAACAGCACGTGTCCAATGGCGTCCACCATGAACTCTCCAACACTCTTATTAGACAACAGACATCAGAGATATATCGAGAGAAGAATAATACAGTATTATTTGACAATAAATCTACAATAAACATATACATCTAATATATATGAAAGCGCGTTAGATAATATACATTTCATTAATATATTTTACTATTAAACAATGGATTTCTGAGAAACATGCCTTACATATTAATATTAAAAGAAATGAATTTGCCAAATATACTCTCCAAAAAAAATACAACGCATAGGTAAAATCTTTATTATTTTAAATTATTAGTTATTTTGAGGGCGAAGGTTGAAGTAGTATTTAGTTTCTCAAATATTAATGTGTTTTAGTTTGCGAATGGACTCCAAACGTATTGTTTGATGACCTTTGGAATAATCGGTCTGCCAATTCCTTGGGGAAGAAACTGCAAACACTATGCGCATGAAGAACGCGTGTATACAGGCTTAGAAACGAACGTTTCGCCCGAGATTTAGCCGTTGAAGATGATAGATTTGGTGGGTAGTCTCATGATTTGGGCTGCCATATCCTACGCCCGTGCACGTACAAGGAAATATGGTGCACGTACAAGGAAATCTTACCACTATACGCTACCGATATTTTCTAACGTCACCTTCTTCCAGTTATTCACGTTCAGGGGGAAATGTTCCAGAAGGATAATTCCAGGCCTCAAACTGCACGTATGATTATAAATGTGCTGCTGTGGTCGTCATATTTGGAATGAACTTGATCGGCGACTGCGACAACGTCAACCGCGACCTCATCAAACGCTTCAATAATTTCAACAGGCATTGCAGGATGAATGGATAAGAATACCACAGACTCAAATACAGAGTCTTATTGCAGTCAAAGAGTAGACGGTGCATAGCAGTTATCCAAGCCCGTGGCGGTCACACCAGATACTGATTCAACCCTCAACCCCACCGTATAGAGAAATATTATCATTTATGTGACGTTTTCTTGATCAATGAACACATCGGAGATATGCCAGTCATCACGTAATATTTGGACTTTGTACATGTCATATTCAGTCGATAAAGTTGTCTTAAAATACAGAAGTCATATACGAAAACACATCAACTATGCGTTTAATTTTTGGGAGAGTATATATTCAATAAATAGCATTATGGCTTATATAATAGATATGTTTACCATCTAAATAAAACATGTGTTCAAACAGCTGTCAAGTACATTGTACAACTGTAAAATAATACACAATTTACAGATTACAGATAACTAAAATTGAAAATATTCTACGATTTACATATATTCTCTACGAATGCAATTTTAATGAGCAGGACCCGAGATTACCGAACAGTTGGAGTACGATTTCACACTAAAACTCTAATTTTATGTGGGGATTTATGAACAAAACTTCGAGTTGAGCATGAAATCGTACTAAAAGATGTTTCGTAATCTCATGGCTAGATTTCCACAGTAATCTCGCTGACACAGTTAATCTCTGATTTGGTTGAATAACTCTTTGTGAAACTACTATTTTCAGATTATTAATTATCTCAAAAGCCTCCCATAGAATTTGGCTTGTTTGAGAACGAGGAGCTAGCTATATATCTTTTCGTAGAGTATGAATCTATGATTGGTCACTTATTGTCAGCTGATCTACCGTAATCTATCGCCATCATGTTTACAATACACGAGTACTGGTATCCATTTTCAATAAATGCTATTGTCACATTTCAACAATTTCTATGACGTTACTGCTGAAATATATGTAATCGTATTTGACTATTTAATCTACGAAACTGTGATCTATTATGTATACTTCTGCTATGCTTTTAGTTACTGATGAATAAAGAGAGTCGAACATTGATATGACTGGGTTTGTTTTCCACTACTACTTAGAATTCATTACAAGCTCTGATAAATAAATGTGAGTTTAAATCAATGCGAAAGGATCGCATTTTTCGCATTAAAATATCGCATTAATTTCTCGCAAGTCTTGGATCGGGACGGCCCAGATGGTGCATCGACGAAGCCCATTTGTTCAGTCAGATGCTGCTGTTGGCTATCAGTGGATGCCATGTCTAGTGCTGGTGCCAGTAGGTGGGAATGGTTAGGCTTGATTTCTTCGGGGAGTTATTCACAGCTAACATCTTCATCGTTGTTGTGTGCGTTCTCTGACAACACCGCTTCGTCTAGCCAGTAGGTCGACATTTTCCCTTTTCCCTAAAAGAAATCACAATCATGTTTTTTTGTTCTTGTTGTTACTATATTATGTGTTTATATGTGTTACTCTTTGTTACAAATACTACCTATGTCTACAAGCTGTACAACTAGTAACGTGATATGAATGTAAGTCAAATATCATGTGCATTTCAACGAATAAATATGAAAGTTATCTATTTGGACATGTGAGAACAATTATCATTATGGATTATTGTTATTCCATTCTCGAAACGCCATTGTGCCTACGTTACATCCAAATGTTAAGTATACATTATGGTGTGGGTCTCGAGGATGTGTGGCAAACCAATTACTCACTATATTATTATCCATCTAAAAGATGACAGGTTTCCCATGGTTTTATTTCAATTCTAGTTTTAACCTTACCTTAATGTGTATAGTCCCACGATGTCGTAATGCGAAACCACCATGTTTTTTTCAGGGAAGTGTACGTGCTTGGGCTTATGTGAATTGTATTCGCTGAAAGTATACGGATGTAGTTTTTAAATGAAAATAATCTACATCCTGAAACGACATGTAAAGGTAAACTAGCGTAAACTATTGTATTCTTTGTTCTAAATAATATTAATAGTTAATAAAAACTATCCAAACTGTAAGACACGGTATTGTCAATGCAAAGGAGGTATTTCCCAACAGTACTCTGTTCTAAATATAGACTGTACGCGCGGACAACGGAGAAGCCCATCTATGCACTCGAGTCCCAGGCTGTCCCAGCATAGGCATGTGTCTGGTCTGTTTTATGGAACCGTTTAGGCCCTCTATACTGTCCTATCACAGATAAAACCAAAACTGGGAGTCCTTCCATCATGCACATGTCGATAAATTGATCAACGACAACAGCTCACATCAAACACCGAGAGAGAAACTCACTGCTGTCAATATTATTCTCTATCACGGATAAACCTCCACTTGTCGATAGATTAACCAGACACGTTGTACTGTATCGTGAACTCAATCGTTGTTATTCAGCGGTAATTTAACCAACTGGTAGGAACACACTTCTCTGAAGGGGATGTGTGTAAACAGAAACCCGTGACGTCACAAGTAACACCCCACTTCCGGCGCGGCCGGCCTTTTGTGGTGTAGGTATCTTTGGATAGGAAATAAATATATTTCTCGATGACTACAAAATCTGAAAGAAATCTGACATGTCGGAGAACGATTGTTCTTTCAGAATATGCAATAAACCCGATAATGACCATTATTACCTATGCAAGTATAATCTTGCCTCTTTAACAGAGGCAGTGTACAGCATTCCACGATACTGCAAAAATGTCGATGGGTCCTTTTACACATGCGCATTTGAGTTTCCTGAAGGTTTCCTGTGCACGACTTCCAAGCGTTGACCAATCGAGATAGGTGATATAGTTGATATAGTTGATATAGATATAGTTGATATAGTTGATATAGATATAGTTGATATAGTTGGTATAGATGGTATAGATGGTATAGTTGATATAGTGTGTGTGTGTGTGTGTGTGTGTGTGTGTGCAGGCGCGTGTGTGTGTGTGTGTGTGTGTGCGTGCGTACGTATATGTATGTGTACTGCAGTGTATTCTCTAATGATAACGACGACTATTTTGTATTATAACTCACTCCATGACTCCTCTCCCGTTTGTCTTAATTCCTCGATGATGTCAGTGCTCCTATGGGTTGTAGGTAGACTTCTCACGGGTAGACGTGTTCATCTTCTTGGGCACTGGAAGTAGACCTATTTTACTTGTATGCATACATGGCATATTGAAACAAATGTTCGGACTCATCGATGGAACCCTGAGACTAGTCAGCCATATTTACTTCCCATCTCATGTGACACCTCATTTGATAATATTTATGCTTTCTATAATTATATATAAGCACATGGTTTAATAACTAATATTCATTTTCCATGTGTTGAATTTAACCGTGCAAAGATGCAGTAGTCTTATATTAGTTCAGTGCACGCTATCCTTTAGTACTCTACTGCATTAGTTATCAACGCTCAACGATTTAGCAATACGTATTCTATTAAACTGTGCTGATTTTGCATGTTCAAAACATTGCGAATAGTCCTGCGGATGTCTGTTATTTAAATATGTAATTCTACAGCATGAATATTTTATAGATTAGTTCACCCATTGTTTGTGGTTAATATAATATTAAACTACACTTACCAATGTAGTTTTGGAAGAACAATCTTTTTACAAACTTCGCCAAAGCTTGCAACTCTCTAATTTGCCCGAAATCCTTTGTAATATTAAATTTGAAATAT
>JAUTBT010001915.1:0-10387 GCA_032361225.1 Lepetodrilus schrolli
ATATATCAGGAGAAAAGGGAGGGGGGTGCGGGCGGAAATCATACCAAAGTGTTAAGAGTACTAGTCTATGGCTTGTCTTGTGTTAGTCGCATATTTCGCCAAATATAGTGATAGCCACAGAACATGTACGAAGTGCACGAAAACTGGAGTACCCAGATAACAGTCTTGATGTAATTTCACAATGTTATTCCGACAATGTTACCCATTCTGTGTGCGTTATGTCATCATTGAACAAATATCTTTGTGAAGGGTTAGATTAAACAAATAACGTTTATTGCATTGCAAGTAATGTGTGTTTTTCAAACAACAGAAACCACGTGTACCCACCATCTTGAATTTGTTTTACTACATTTTACTGTACATTTGTCACATGGCCACTGATTGGTGCAATATTTTCGCTGTAGCCAATCAAAAATTACATATAAATCGAGCACTTGTATTTCCGGTAGCCTTGATATTTTCCGGAAGATGACTTCCTTCACAACTTAGCAGACGAATTTTACCCCTCGCTCTTTTTTTTCAGTCACTGCTTTGACTGGAGTGCATACAAAAATTAGCGACACTCACTCTACATATGCAAATCTAAAGATGATGGTTTCAAACAAAATTTCAGAAAATGGCAGAACATGACAGGTCGCCTCGATCACATAACTTCACACTTTGTTATTTACAAATGTTAATTTTTTTAATAAAATAATGTTAATCAATAATATTTCAGTATTTACAAAGCCATATACTAAATAAATATTTGAAACGATCCTTACTACACATATTAAAGTAATTTATTTGATTAGATCTGCAAAATATTTAATTTAGCAGATCTGCACAATTTTTAATTTTTCACAATTAATTTATTAATTATTTACAGGCCACCTCTTTCATTTACAGACCCATCTCCCCAACTGAAAGTATTGGAAGCTACTCAACAGAGAGATGTCTGTCCCCAGTGAAGGAGTTTTATCCGGTCGACGAGGTTTCCGAGACCGCACCTCGGACAGTCGGTCCGATTTGGATTCCGATCCAAACACTCAACCCGTACATCACGTGTGGCCTGTGTAAAGGCTACCTGTACGAGGCAACCACAATCACAGAGTGCATGCATACTTGTGAGAATAAATCCATAAAGTCCCTTAATGATTGTGTATAGTGTTATATAAATGCCATCCGATTGTATTTAATGAGTAGTCAGATACGCATTCGCATTAATTTTATCTCATTAATGTTTTTTTTCCAACTAAATCATATTTTATATTCAGGTTTTCAAATTTTGCTACAGAAGCAAAATTTAGTTCAAAATTAGTGTATGAGTAGAGTGATTTCCTTAGAAGAAATACTGTATGTTTTTGACAATGATGTATATATTTTATGTGATTTATTCACTTTTTTATTTCAGTCTGCAAGAGTTGCTTTGTGAAGCATACTGAGAGAAGTGTCCATTGTCCAATCTGCAGTTTGCTCATACATCCCACAGATCCATTTGTTAATGTCAAGTATGATGTTATTTAAATTGTAATGTTTTTTGTTTGTTGTTATTTTCTTTTTATAATGATACAGGGAGGAATGTCATGGAGCCCAACTTCCACAATGTAACCCAGGGCTTGCTGTAGATGCCATCATAATTTATTTTTTCAGTTTTGTATTAAACTAATCACTTAATTTCAAAGCAGCTCTAAAATAAACTAACCTACTTGATGACCAATTTTGAAAATAAGAGTGATAATGTAACAGAGGATCATGCCGATCCTGGGATTCGAACCCAAGTTGCTGGATTGTGAGTCCAACGCTCAACCGAATGAGCCAAATGGGTAACCCCACTGGCCGAGACCAGTAGGAGCATCTTATATCACACCCGCCTACAATCATGATTATTGTGTATGGGTAAACAAACATGCAATTACTGTATCAATGTTTACTATTTTGTTTATTTTATTATTTGGATGTCAATTTTTACTTTCAGGTTGGACCGTACACTCCAGGATATTGTTTATCGACTCTTACCTCATGTAGCTGAAGGTAATACAGTATATCTATTAGAGCACCAACTACAGTATTCTGTATCCATATATCAAATTAATTGTATGATGCAACCCACCCTTACCATGTATTAATAAAAATTGCAATAATGTGATGCCTAAAGTAAAAATGCACTTTTAATACATTGATCGATAAAACAAAAGCATCACTTAATGCTCGAGTATATGTCATTCTATTTTCCAATATTTTTCTACACAGATGAGCATACACGAGAAGATAAGTTCAATAAAGAATTTAAGTTTGAACCAACAGGTAAACATATATTTGTATAATATAATACTGATCCCATATTTTCTCTTTACCATATAAATAATTCTTTAGATACCCTAGATTCCTTTTATGATATTTTAATATATTTTCAATGCAGATACATTATTTAGTACAGTACATTTCATGCTTTTGTTCCTCTATTTTTCTGTTCAGTAATCACATCTAAACAAAAGCATAAGGAGAAAGTTAAAGAAAAAAAGACTCCAACCGAAGATTCTCACACGTGTACACCTGTGTCCATTATCCTGGAATCCAGAGAGTGAGTTTCATTTAACCCTTTCCCTGCTGGATTTTGGCACTAGCACTGCTCTTTAGGTTCCTGTTGCCTTCAGAGAGTTAATGATTTTCTACGTAAATGTTCTACGTACATTTTTTTATTTTAATATTTTGGAAATGGAAGATTGACCAACAGTATGATCGTTCACAATTAAAGACTACATTCTTCACATCTTCAAGTCACTAATTAATTAAAACCATATTTGTTAATGATCTGGTGCAATCTGATATCTGAAATATACATTGGCCACTAAAGCTAAAGCTAGGAGCTAGGAGTTAGGAGCATTTATTATAGTAAATGGAGCCAACATTTTGACCAAATGCATATTATTCTTTGATGTATTATTTTTTTAATCTGTTGTGTTCTTCCTTGAAGGTGCATAGATGGAATATCTGCAAAGGTTAGTATTGCATTAGCTTCCAAAATGTTGGTTAGTGAGGAGCATATATCATTAATGATCAACTATTTTTTTCATATTCAAATTAATTTTTGTAATCTTTCATATTGGGTTTCAGAGATTAAAACATGATTAATAAATTAATAAAATAATCTGTAAATGAAAAAAAATATATAAACTAACAGTCCTTTTTATATTCCATATTATTATTTAATAAGTATACAGCTTTTCTTAAATTTTTCTGAATATGTTAGTATAATATGTATTGGATATTTTTCCAGCCTCTATCAAAGAAGTATGTTCGGGTCACAGGAGGTGCTACAATAGGGACTGTGGCCATGTTCATCAAGAAAAAGTTGTCTGTTGAAGACCGAGTGAATGTACGATTATTATATACAAATAGTGAAATTGACAGGAAATTGATCATTTAATGAGTGGCATTTGCTTTTGAGGAGCATATGGTTAATTTGCAACAGTGCTGCTTTCCTGTTGACAATTTAAATGAAATAATAAATTGTAATGGTCTAGATCTTAGCATTTGTTACAGAACATGCCGATCCTGGGATTTGAACCAAAGTTGCTGGATTGCGAGTCCAACGCTCTACTGAATGAGCCAAAGGGGTAACCCCTCAGACTGAGACCAGTAGGAGCATTTTATATCTCACCCTACGACACGTTGGTAGTTATTTTTACATTTTTTATGCAGGTCGATCTGTACTGTGCTCTTGGATCCAGCTCAGTGTGTCTAGATGGGACCCACACACTGCAGGCAGTCAAAGATTTGTATTGTCAGCAACAGGTAGCTACCACAGGCTTAATTTAATATTGCATATAAATGTTTAAAACCATGACTCATATACATGAATACACACACACACACACACACACACACACACACACACACACATATGAATTATATTGAATTGATTATACAATGTTCTATTTCATTGCTATTACTATTATACCAGGTTTATGGATTCACTTGATCAGTACTTAAAACATATATATATTTGTCAAAGTAAATTACCTAATATATTTCTTCGTTTCATTGTGAAGAGTGATGTGTATTTTGTATTTCAGGAGTTCCTGCAATTACAGTACCACTTTCGACTGTTGTAGTTATAGTCCTTAAACATATTATACGTTATTAACACAGATGTGTATGTATGGTACTATGAGGATTTCAAAACTTTACTAGTATTCAAGATATCCACCTGTCCACATTTTACTATTGGGTAATGAGCATATGGTAACCTCCAAGTTTTTGTATAGACCATCTATACACCAGGCCTTAAAGTTAGAAAAGTTTCCAAGGAGCCATTTGGCTCCTGAAGAACCAGAAACAGGTCGCCATGGCTCCCAAATTAGTCGCTAAATTGAGCCCTGTACACAGCTATTAAAAGGTTAATTTCTGGTGGACGTCTATAATTTATTGTTTGTTTCAAACATTGGCATTAAAGAACAAGTAAATCTAAATACCGGTAGATAGATATGAAAATGCTACTGCAATATATTTTAAGTGAAAACCTGTTTACAGGTTCCAAATTCACATACATTCATTTATGCATTTGTTTTGGGGTTTTTTAATGTGCAATTTTATAGTATTTTGCTTGTGCTTGAATGTTGTAGAGAGCTACTAGTACATCTATACAAGAGAGGTGTATTTGTTGATTTATTGTATTACTGTTGTTTTTAAAAAAAAGATCTTTGATAAGATCATATTATTCTTAATTTTTTGACACAGGGACACTAAGTATAAGTCTTCACTGTCATTCACAATGATAATTTGAAATTGTTTTGTTCTAAAATCTGGTAAACTAACACTATTGTCTTGGTTTTTGTGAAGTCATCTCACCTAAGATCATAGGGCTAGGTTCTAAAATAATACTATTTTCTTATGTTTTGTTCTAAAATAAAATGAATGAAATAATTGTTTGTTGTTGCTGCAAATGTTACAGTATGATTTTATTATACAAAATACTTGGTATCAAAATCTTGCCACATTGCCTACAAATGATGTATTCGCCTCAAGTGGATGGGTTTTGAATGTGTACCGTACTACCCATTTTATCCTACTGCATGTCATATTATATGTATGTCATGTACCACTCAAAACTTCATCAGTCTATGATACTTATAATCTGACTACTTTATAACCTGAGACTTAACAGTATTTGATATTCAGACTGGTTCATTACATATGTTATTATCTAGTACTAACCTCTTGTCAGTACCAGCAGGTGCTCACAGGTTTACTGCAACATTCAGCACTACGGATTTCCTCCTGCCCTAAACTGACAAGTCGTGAAATAATCTTGAAAGCGACTCTAAACCCCAAATTAAGAAAAATTATATTCAAAATCTGGTACTAACCTATAATTTTTATAAATATTTATCACGTATTTTTGACATTGTTGGATCTCATCAATATCGAGAATGGCCAGTAACAAACGATCTCATAGCAGAGGTAGATATGTGTATGTATCCATTTTTTTCAGGGTTCTGATTAATTGAACACAATTCAAGGTTTATCATTCAGGATATCAATAAATGTTGGAATGATGATTTGCTAGAAAATACTTAGAATGGCTTTATTTGTAAGGCAAAAAGTATTGATGAACCTATTTGAAGTTTCCTGAGAAACATTTCTAATTAATTAGTCTTAAAATAGAGCACATTTGATAACATCCACATCATGTATTATTACTAATGGGACATGAGAAACTTTAATCAGTAGCTGGTTAATATGCCAAAATGTGTTGATTTTTCCATTTTGTCAATGACAGAATAGTTAAAATTCAAAAGCTGATATGCATCTAAGTAATATTTTTAAATATTTTATGCCAGTTGGTTACTCTTTATACATGTACATGTATACAGTCAAGTTGAGGGTGGGTCGTAGCGCAGTTGGACTTCGGAGACAAGGTATTGATATTGATAGGATGCGATGTCTGTAGAGTGGCAATGCCCGTGCTCGCAGGTTTACTGCAACATTCAGCGCTACGGATGTTGAGGGTTTCCTCCTGCCCTAAAACTGACAAGTCATGATATAATTGAAAAGAATCTTGAAAGCGACTCTAAACGCCAATTAAAAATTTGTGATAAGGATATTTTATGTGGTAAGGATATGTGTGTGTGTGTGTGTGTGTGTGTGTGTGCATATATTATGGGGAAAACTGCATTTTATTGATTATATTAATGTACTTGTATGTAATTTATAAAGATCATACTGTTTAATAGGGTATATTTATGCTGATTTAGATTTGTTTTGTTTGTTATTAAATCTGTGACTGGCTCGCCTATGTATAATAAATGTATTAATTCATGGACTGCCTGGTGTATTTATTAACTTAAAATGAATTTGGAAATCAGTTCCAAGTACCCCAAAATGGCCAGGGAACAGTAAAATCACTAGTCAAATTCCTGTTTCGCACAATCTCAAGGAATGTCCAAATGTTTGAACGAGCAGCCTCAGCACAACGAGATCTGATTTTAATTAGATTGTGTTTCATACCCGCCTAAAATATATATATCTATTCCTATTATAGATCGAGAAATGTGACAATTCATTAATTGACCTTTTCCATCTTGTGACAACGTATAAAAATCATGATACTCAAAACTTGTAATTTTCATATATATAACACTGAATGCTGGATGCCAGCCATTGGTCACTTAATTCTGCCATGTGTGCTACCTAGTTTGGGCCTAGCTACACCCTAGCTTTATCTGGGGCATGATTATCAGTAATTGTGATATCTGCAGACAAATATCTCTGAGAATCTAATCAGTTTTAGAATGTAGTCATCATTAATAGGATTACTGAGGGTTAATCTTGAAATGGAGTATACTTGACAACGACCACATCACGTATTACTTGATCCCTACAATTAGTACTCGATCCCTACAAAGTTGTAAAATTTACATTGTTGAAAGGGATACCATACTCATATAGGCTTCAAAACAAAAAGTTATGGCAGCGGTGGGATTCGAACCCACGCCTCCGTAGAGACTGGTGCCTTAAACCAGCGCCTTAGACCGCTCGGCCACGCTACATACGATCGATATCGCGTATCATCAAGCTTGAGAATGGTGCTGAAAGTATAGAGGGAAGGTATAGAATAAAAATTACATGAAATGTATCCAATCTCAGATCAAACGGTAGCAGTCGCGAATGAAAAACGTAATATTCTATTCACATGTGTAAAAATAATAATGGCAGCGGTGGGATTCGAACCCACGCCTCCGAAGAGACTGGTGCCTAAAACCAGCGCCTTAGACCGCTCGGCCACGCTACCAGATGAGAGACTGAATATATTTTCAAGGGAAGGCTTTCTAATGCATTTATTGCTATTCATTCGGATTCTTTCGATTAATATAGAAAAGGTTATATATGTAGTTCTAAATGATAACGTCTACGCCATCTTTGTGGGAATGGTCGCCATATTTATGGTCAACATACATCGATGTTTTCACTTTTGAGGACGGATATACGATGGTTAACTGTTGTTCTGTGACTGGTTGCACGAACAGATCAAACAGGGATGGAAAGTCGTATCATTCGATACCGGCCATAATCATAAACCAAGGCGACAGAACGAGGGAATTGTCTACTCAAAGGAGATCAAAATGGATAGAACAGTTAGGGCGGGAACATTACAAGCCATCGAAATACACAAAGATATGTTCCGACCACTTCATATCGGGTATGTTCATAGTCTAGAGAAGTGATAGATGTAGTCACAATATCCATTTTGCCTTTTTCCGACCTGCAATAATACTAATTCTACTGAACAGCTGCTCGCTTGAATATTATTTTATAATTCTAGTTCGTTTGTCGACGTCCAACTCGTACGTAGTGCACATGCACGTATTATGATTACTTCAGTTAATCCACAAAGCATGCTACCGTTTACTTTTATCATTTAACATCGGTGTCTTTTAGCTGGTTAGCTCAATTCTTCCCTACTGATCGATAGGTTAATTTTGATTAAAAAGTCGCTTATCGTGCTTATATGGTCAGCGAAGAACCTCGACCTACTAGCTGGGGACATATTTTGAAAGCGGCTACATATATAAACCAAGTCAATAATAAATCTAATATGTTACAGCTATACTCACTTCATAGCGAAGTATAGTGTACAGAGTATAGCGAAGCATTATCACTACCCGGCCATAAACAGGGCCAAGTAAATACGTTTCGTGTAGTTTTCGGCTGCGCCACCAGGGCATCGTTTCATAAAGAGGCAAGATCATACTTGCATAATGGTTACTATCAGGGTTATTGCATACTCTTGAAGAACAATCTTACCCAAACGTGAGATTTTGTTCAGATTTTTTAGTCATCGAGAAATATATCTATTTCATATCCAAAGACACCTACCTCAGAAAAGTGTGGCCGCGCCACAAGTGGGGTGTTACTTGTGACGTTACAGGTTTCTATGGGACCATTTCTATGTACACAGATCCCCCTCACAGAAACCAATATATGCATTCACATTGGTAGTGTTTTTCTACCAGCTGGTTAAATTACTGCTTAATTCATCTACAAGTGGGGGTTGATCCGTGACAGAGAATAATATTGACGGCAGTGATTTTCTTTCTCGGTGTTTGATGCGAGCTGTTGTCGTTGATCAATTGATCGACATGTGTATGATGAAAGGAACCACATCTTACCACTCTGAGTTTGGACTTGATCTCTGATAGGGAAGTAGGACCTAAATGGTTCCATAAAACATACCCGACACAGGCCTATGCTGGGACTGCCTCGGACTCGAATGCATAGGTTGTCTTCGCCGACGTCCGCGCCGAACAGTCTATGTTTAGAATGGAGCACTGTCGGAAAAGACCTCCTTTGCGGTGTCTTACAGTTTGGATAGATTTGTTTTCAGATTTTTTAAATTAACTATTAATATTATTTAGAATAAAATTATATAACATAATATATATAATACTTGCAAGTATGATCTTGCCTCTTTAAGCTCTCGTACAGTTACTTATGGTCTTGTAAGAGATAGGAGAGATTCATGAAACGATGCTCAGCCTTCTTCTGCAAAACTTTCACGCCGATTATTCTAGCTGGATTTCTTTACATTTTACATACTTTGACATTTTACAATGTCAAATTAAGTAGCCTACAGTTGCAATCTGTCAAGCTTGTACTGAATACATATATTATATATTTCACAGGGAAGCCATCCACATTATACGACCTCTCCAACCCAGATTGGATCCCAACAATTAACATGGGCGTGGGTTTGTCTCAGAAAGAAGCACTCGGACTGTCCAGACACCGGAAGGAGCAGCGAGCGGAGCGGAAGAAGGTTCTGACTGCCGCTGAAATGCTGGTGGAGATGTCAAAGAAACCCAGGCTCGAACACGACCAAGAGGCCTCCGACCTCCCCGAGGCCTCGCAGACAAACGCATCTGATGCTGACGACGATCACCACGAAGACTGCCTCGACACCGCCGAACGTGATAGCGTTTCGTTTGGAAATTCCGACACCATAGGAAAACTGCGTGCTTTACTGAAGAATTCATGTTCTTCCAAAGATGACAGCAGAGTTTCTACCGGTAGTTCTGATGAGACTAGTACAGCCTCCAGCGACACAGATGGTCAAGAAGACGCACGCAATGCTGCTCCCACTTGTGATATATCAAATCGGGGAGACAACGTCGTTCTAAGGAAACGGGCGTTCAAGGCTGCCCTGATCCGCAGGGGAGAGCTCGGAATCTCCAGCGCCGGCATCTCCGAGAACAACAGCAGCCTGACAGTTACGATGACGACAGGCAACGACAGCGACGATGAAGAAAAGCAGGTTGTCGTCGTGAACGACGGCGATACAATTGGGTACAAGACCTCGGACAGTAGCAGCTTTGTGGTAGTGATAAACGACAAAGGTCGGTTCAAGACCGCCACGTGTTCTGTAGTCGAATCCAACGAGTCTCAATACATTGTGGTGGTAGAAGGACAGCGGGATTGTAAAGTAGGATCGAGCCTACCGGGTACCCATGCCACGGAGCCATCCCAAGCAGCCAGTTCCATCGAAAAATGTGGTTTCAAGTGATCGTTATATAATAAGTTACTAAATGACATATTATTTTATCCTTAGACCTTGTTTCGCCATGTTGATGGTCTTCGTTTGGTGCGTTTACGTAATGTGAACACGTGAACAGTGTTAGTGCCTTTGACATGTTTGAAATATTACTAGTATTGTTTTGCCTTCCGTCGTTTATTTTCATTTTCATTTTTGAAACTGGCATCATAAATTTGCTTTATTCGGAGTGGAATCTCATCATAAGAATGTGCTATTATTTTACATTTACATATATTTGTGTGTGTGTGTGTGTGTGTGTGTGTGTGTGTGTGTGTGTGTGTGTGAGAGAGAGAGAGAGAGAGAGAGAGAGAG
>JAUTBT010001916.1:0-10386 GCA_032361225.1 Lepetodrilus schrolli
CAATATCGCGTCAGAAAGGTAACTTTTGCGAACATTGATGCCGGGCCCCCGGGGCGGGATTTGAACCTGGAACCTTGACTCCGAAATCCAACTGTTCTACCACTGCGCTACCACCCGCCCAGAAAATGACTTAAAAAAGCTTCATTAGCTTTCAAGTGAGCTAGTAACTGTGTACAATCACGGTTTGTTGACATATTTTATGGACGTATTGTACCTGTGCATTTGATTTGTCTACACATGTATATTTGGTAACAAGCTACATTTTCCGTATGTCTTGCTGGTTTTAAATATTTTATTTGTTTTTTTTATGTCACGATTGCTATACGTGGTGACAAAGAAAAAGAAAAAATATTGAAAACCAGTGAAACATGTGGAAAATGTCGAAATTGTGCATATATTGTGAATTGGAAAGTTCTTGTTAGGTTTGGAAAATCCATACATTCTTATTTTGCCTTAATTGAAATAGTGTGCTCTTGCCGTTGCAGTTTTACAAATAATGGATGAAAGATTCCCGCAGCGACGTTAAACTCCATAATCACTCACTCGCTCACGTATTCCATTAATGACCGATTTAAATAACAATGAAGGGGAGATAATCCTACAAACAATCAAGTTTTGGAAGTTTCATATATCTTCTACTATTGATTATAATTAAATTATGATGTGTTGAGACAATCACATCTACCTAACCACATTAGGTGGTACATATATATACCATTGTACTTTTCTCAGGAGTCCTTCAATAAGACAAATACATTGCAGCCGAAGCAATCTTAGCCGTTATACACTTTGTTTATGTATCCTTTGCTATGTCAATATATGATTGCTCCTGGCCTGAATAATGGAATTTCAAGAGTGAATCCTACTGGTAATCTGGGCATTAACCCTCTCCATCTTGTGCCTAATTCAGCAAGGAGAGAGTTAACAGAGGACTAATGGTAAAATCTTGGCGTACACCCTCCTGATTTAGACCAAGACTACAGTGCGACACTTTCACGAAACAGAAGAAGTCTGATGATGAATCAATGAGCAGGGTTATCTTCATTATCGTCATCATCATCAGGCAATAACAGCTTCAGTATTTTGTCCATTTTCTTGCCGAGTCTCGTTTCCATTTTTGTCATTTTTTCTTCGACGTCGCTCATAATCCTTTGTTCAGCAGTCTGGATTTGTTTTGAGACTTCTTCCGCAAAGGCAGAATCCATACTGACATCAGCATTTGCATCGCTGAGAAAAGAAAAAAAAAGATGCATTCATTCAAGGACTCACTAGAAACCACTAGACATAATTTGTCTAGCATGTTTAATGGAGATATTAGAGTCATCCTACTCAACATTACCGACTGACATTTGTCATGCCATAAATAACCCCAACACAAGCTATAACAAAAAGTATCAAATATCTAAAGTCATTGAAAAAATCCCTCAAATATCTTTGACAAAGACTACCCTCACCAGATTTTGTTTCCAATCTAGGCCTTTCAGAGAAAAATATATTCATCCACATTTTTTGTGCGTATAATTTACATGAATGAGAATGTGAAATTGTGTTTTCAGTTGAAATAGCTGGGATCTAAGGCCGCAGACCACCGTCAGGTTTACAAGATCGACCCTGGAGCTTCAAAATCTGTGGATCCGTGGAAGATTATCTCCCTGAATTTACCAAAACTATCCTATTCATACAAGTGATTAACAAACCTGTCAATTTTCTTTTCTCCCTCTTTCATAACCGGATCCACCTTGGGGGTGTGTCTCAACTTTGTCACTTTCCCACAGACAGACTGGAGGAAGTTGTACATATCCTCCCCATGCACAGCATCTCCGTTGCTGCCCGATGACATCTGTGACAAGACACGACTTGCCAAATAACTCGGGTCGCTTGGACAATTGTCTTCCGATCCCGGCGATCCCGATTTGGCAGTCATTGTATTGTTCATTTGAGAGAATAGTGATAAAAGTCCCATCATTCCCTGTGGCGAGGTGCCTTTCTGTGTCGGAAGCGAGCCCTCCGTCATCAAGCTTCTCACGCTGTCCATCGTCCCGCGTTGATTCTGAATTAATATCAATTATCATTGATTATTAATATGAAATCAACATTTAAATTTCGCATGTCATATATTTATAAAAAAAATTTTAATCTCTTAAATATTTATATCAATTTAGATCAATGTAAATATAAAAAACATTTTACTGATATAATGATAACATTTATATGTTTTTCATTCGTACAAAATCCATTTACTCAACATTAACACCGTCCAGACATGGTAATCTAAAGTTAAATTGAAGGGAGCTATTAGATTTTATTAAAAGTTATTGTACTAATATAATGCAATAACTATATTGTGATTAAAAATATTTGTGTGTATAAGTTGATTGAGATATTGTCAGGTGGACATGAATTTCAATTTGATGACAGGTGTAACAATGGGTACATATTTTACAAAGGATCGTACATTTTGATAAGTTTCTATCGTGTCCAACAAAGACTTTGCTCGGTCTGGCACTTTGTCCCCAAGCTCCTGAACTTGATTTCGTAGTTTGGCAACATTCATCTGTGATGTTGGATCCGGTGGATCCATTTGTGTCACGTGGATCTGAATATTCCGGATGTGAAACGACAACCTTCCTTTCAGGGACAAAAACTGGAAAAGTATGTTCATGTATAAATTATTAAATGTGACATGTCATAAAGATACAATGGTAAATTAAACTTATTTGACAATATTTTTTCAAATGTAGAAACAACGTTTATTTTCAGGAAACAGTGTGGTTATCATACAGTACTTGTCTTAATTATACTGTTTTATTACCATGATTACAACTACAGTATACAGGTATACTGAAATACTCAACACTACAGGAGTTACAGGGTGGCTCCTGTCAACTGACAAGCCGTGATAAGAGGAAACTAATCTTGAAACTTAGTTTATCTAAATCCCAGTTCAAAACCAAACCAAATATAAAATACCTTCAACATAAGGCATGATGTTGGTTCTTTTCTCAAGATGTCAGACAGGAAAAATTTGGTATCGCTAGCACCATCCGCTTCATTTTCAACAAAGACCTTGCCCTTGACAGTCTCTAGGTAACCCTCAGATTTGTCGTACACCTCTATGTTGCGAGCTTCACTGATAATCTGAACACTAGTAATGCCTACATAATATAGGGACTTGCAGCGAATGTCTACCTCACAGTAAAGGTCACAGTTTTCTTTGGAATGATTAGAATTCCTGAAGACATGCAGCTTAGTCCTGTTATGCAATGTCTGTTTTTCCGTCCTGAAATATTTGGATGTTAGAATTAATAGATATATTGTGAAGATATTTGAGAACACATAAGCAAATTATCTATGCTCGTTTACTTTAGCAGCAATGAAAAGAAAATCATTTGCATAGTTATATCTCGACTCGTATATCTCTACGCATATTCTCTAGTCTGTGTCATATCTTGTTCTCACCCAAATACTCCTATTCAAAATATCACCCTAGATCAGATAAGCAAATCTAGATTACTGGAGAACAGAGGGTAAAGAATTTCAGCGGCTCATTTCATATACATATAATACCAATCAATATAATTTATATTTAAACTATTTACTTCCACCCCCTGAGACTATGGATAGTTTACATATTCTCAATATTAATATTATTATTTTATTCGCTAAATTGTAATGATTTTTTTCCTCCTTATATTTTTTCTGTGCATGTTTATGTTCATTTGTTAAGCTGTATTCTGAAAGGTGAACCAGTCCATGATGACATTTCGATTATGACGTCTCTCTGACTATAATGTCGTCTCGACTGTAATGTCATTTAAAACTGACGTCACTAACTGGCATTCGAATATATTAATGGAAAGACCCACAGCGCAAATAGGAAATGGAGCCAATTTAGCTGTGACGTAATTTTAAACCACACTGCGCACGTCTGATGTAATGTAACCTTCCGGAAACCAATTATCTCGTAGTTCCACCTCGACTGGTTGTAACCATCCATGAAGCAAGTACATTTTTTACATGGATTGCACAAATCGTTCGTGTATCAGGAAATTGGTCCCCAGTAACATCGCGCAACTCTCACTTCCGCTTGGCGAAGAATTTTCAACCTCAAGGACTCTATGCTATTGTTTACATTTTTCACTGTAATACACATTTGCCCATAATAATATGCTATAGTACGATCTCTAACGTCTCTGCGGTATGTTGTCTTCGCTCGCTATAATGTTCTCGATCCGAAATGGGCGTGTATACTCACCGGTACAGTATGACATAAAATAAACAATGTAACAAGCTTAACTTGTATTTACATTAAACTTCCAATCGATGGCATACTCACCATTCACTTTCTTGGAAATCTTCATTAACGTAATCTGTGATAAAACTCGAGTCTTTATCACAGTCCCAATTAAACTGAACATCGCAGTAGTTGGCCATAATCTTGGTGATGATTACTAAAGCAGTATAACTGAACTGTTCAAGTTGGCACCCACTAGTCACAATTAATTAATGTTAATTATACATTTCAATACTAAGCTTTTGTCTAATGTCCGTTACGATTGTATTTGACGTCACCGTCTGCAAAATTCACATGTTCTTGTGTTGAAAACGGTCATAAAACAAGGAACCGGAAGTTAGAACCTTTCTGCAACTTCAAAGCAAAAGAGCATCCACAGGGAGAACTCAATGCTAAAAACGAAATTTATCTAATATCACAAAGAGTTAAAAACTTAAATATTGTCAGATAACTTATACGTAGGATATGTATTTAAAGTCCATGTCAAACATGTATGGTCAGTTGTAATAATATACTTGAGCAAGTAGGATTGAGCAAATAAATATTTTTCTTAAAAGAAATGTCCCCCTGCCAGTACAAATGTCAAAAGAAAACATGCCACCGAAGTCTAAATCTAAATTCAAGGAAATGTTTGAAATGAAAGAACCTGGAGTTCGGAAAATGGACTCTACATCAGTGTTTAGAGCGGTTAACTTTGAACTGTATGCTCGCCCTGTAAGTATTTTGTTTATTTAAAGCGAAAAGTTCGTCAACCTAGAAGTATTTCACAGGTGCTTAGTTTTCGTGGGGATTCTTGGTTCTGTATCATTACAACAATGCATGGTTTATCTTGAGTTTACCCATCAAAAGCATGAACTTTGGATTTAACTGCTTATTCTTTTTTATGATTCTATTATTATTATTATTAACTAAACTTATTATTAATACTACAACGCAGAACGCAGACTTGTAAAATATTTATCATATGTACATACACTAATTACAATATCGCATTGAATAGTTTGCACTTTTACAGAACAGCATGTGTGTTTTTATTTATATTTAACACTACTTCCACATTCTCAAAGTATTTATTTTCTCTTTGTTCCAGAACAAAGTTGTGATGTTCACTGGCCTGGCTGCTTTTCTCACGTGCGTTGGTTACATGTTTTACATGAAGCATAGTGATGAGAAAAATAACACTTATGCTGCTATGAACCCTGATGGAACACTTACCACTAGGAAGAAGGTGTCAAAATGGGACTAGCATCGAAACGACATTCGTGCACCAGGCTATTTGGAAGACAACTGTGTTGTAGGACTCGTTAATGTTGTCCTGGATTGAATCAGGACATGCACCATTGTATTACTGTAGCCAGGAGATGACAAAAGTGCTGATACGCCTCAATTTATGCCCAGACTAGCTGTACAAAGTTTTCGTGATAAGCAGCCTAGTAGAGTGAAATTTTAACCTTCTAAATGTATAGGCCACTAGTAACCAGAGATGCCCCAAAGGGGAGAGTGGACGAATATGTAAAATATTGTTTGTATGATTGTGTGATATTAGAAGACTATTATATATTTATATATATATATTAGATGGGAAGTGATGAGCATTTATGGATCATGTGAAGTGTGACATTTTGTGTCCAATGTTTCAGTGTGTATAATAATTATAACACTAACAAATCTCAATGAAAAATGAGAAGAAAATACTGTATGTATTTACATGTTAAACTTTTCATGTAGATTTTGTATTTATATACAAAATGTATGACTCTTTCTGTGTTGTGTTTTTCTTCCCATGGATTAGGTTATGGTAATATTCTATTATATTTGCCTGGGTAGCATTCATTATCTATGTCAACTGATGATTATTTCTGAGATGGTATGCCATGTTGAGGATAGTAATTAAGGCTGAAACACAGGCTGGAAAACTTATTTTGTCACCTTATGCAAGTAACTTAGTTCGAAAATGCCTCTGTTCACCCAGCAGAGAATGTGTACCCAAACACTGTCATGGGGCCTCAAACATGAACTTTCTGGAACACATGGTGCTGATTCCAGAAGAGTGTTTACTCAACATCAACACTTTTCTCCTTCATAAGTTCATTAATGTAAGCTTATTATGTGTATTACAAACACTATTCAACCCAAACAGTGGATATCAGTTTTCTATGTGGATGTCTGCAGCATACGTTTACATAAACATTTTGCTACCTCGATATAACAAACCTCAATACACTGGATTCGTATAAAGCAGGAGTTAGGCTTGTATTTTGTTGTTTTTTTAAATTGTTTTTAAAAACACCACCAATAATTAAGAGGACATGATGTTCCAACAGTTTTAAATTCGACGTACAATGTCCAATCTATTTTTCAGTTGACATAATGACGTGTTGTGATTTCCGTAATCTTGGTAAACTGGTGAATATTATTTGTACATATACATGTACACCACAGTTTGATACAATATACAATGTTGTAAAGGTAGTAAAATCACTTTTAAAATGTTTTCCAATACAATATAGACCTATATGATGTGCTATCGATGGTTCTGCGTTATCGATCTATCAGTCTGCGCTTACAATAGATGCATCTTTGCGTTACCATCGGTGGATCGTGCAAAGTTCTTTAGATGTACACTTTTCACTTTAAAAGATGGTACTTGTTGTTCCCTTGCTTGGCGCTTAGCATTAAAGGGGTAAAGCAAGGACTGGTCTACTCGGAGTCAGTATTCTGTGGGGTATCCATGTTCTATCTGCGACATGTGATATTCCAAGTGAGCTAGCACTATAAAAACTGGTGGAAATCCACACTAGTACAAGCAGTACATATGCATGCAAGCCATGATGTGAGTGAAAATATCTTGAAAGTGACTTTAAACCCCAAACCAACTAACCAACCACTTCAATGCTGATAATCAAATAGTATAAAAATGTAGATTTTGTAATATTAAATATAAAAGAAATTGGACAGAGAACAATACATTTTATAGCTTAAAGGTCTCATTTATTTAAAATTCAAATTAATATAATAAATATCACAGTATGTAAATATTATAAACATTCTGTACATAAGTACATAGTAATGGCATTCACATCTGATTAATAGGTTACAAATAATATATAACTTTGAAAAAAATAAACAGCATTTGTTTTGATAAATGCCTCAAGTACAACCCTGTGTGACATACAAAGAGATATGTACATGTTACAAATTTATCTATTTACAAATTACCTATTTCCAAGGCAACGTCTTATTCTTTGACAGATACCTAGTTTATTTCAGTTAATGAAATTGAGAAATTAATAATAGCTGTTTATAGTCTATTCATAAGGTATAAATAGCAAATAAATTACATTTTAAGTAAATAATTAAATCAACTTTGATTGAGCCAATGTCCAAATGAGCCTGTTACCTACACTCGGCTGCCGAGCTGACCTACAGTACCGGTAGTTAAGACTATTGACATGCAAGCACAATTTCTAAATGTATAAGAAGGTAAATTAGGGGAAGTCTCAATCTGTATCATTGTGAAAAAAATATCTTTCATGTTGCATGTTAATATTTATGTATTAAGATGCATATTTCAAATAGGTATGATTAGTGCATTTCGATGGTCTGTGCTATTATTAGTTATCTACTGGTTTCGACGGAGACATGCTATCGGAAAATTTGAAATGTTGACAGAATTTAGCACCCAAGTTTTAGCACCGTAAATTTTGAAATATTAACCATAATGAAATACGATTTCCTGGTATCTACAGAGCAAAAATTAACCATTTTCGCACTTGTGGCATTTAGGTGGCATGCTCCTGATATTTTGTAGATTTCCTGATATCTATAGCAAAAATACCCACAATGTTTTCTAGTGTGGTCTGGGGGTGTGCTTCCCGATAATTTCGAAATGAAGACATAACAAAGTGGGATTTCCGGATATCTATAGCAAAAACAAAACAAAACACTGTTATCTAGTGTGGTCTTGTGCGTTTTCCTGACATCCTTTAGTACCCAAGTTTTATCACAGGAAATTTTGAAATGTAGGCGTAATTAATAGCGATCTACTGGCAGAAAGACACCTAACCTACCTACTAGGACCTGGAGGCGGCTTCCAGAAATTTTGAAAACAGTCATAAAGAGGTGGGATTTTCTTTGCATCAACGGATGTTCCTGGATGATATTTTAAAATGTAGGAACAATGAAATGCGCTTTTGTGACACCTTGTGACACGCTTGAGTGCAGAAGGAAAATAGCATTTTTGCAACAATAGTGATGTAAACTATAATTATTCAGTCTTGTGAGTGGGGTCTGGAGGATTGATCCTGGACATTTTGAAGACTAGGTATACATGCATGAATGCTCTTTCCTGTCATCTCTAGAGAGAACATGTACATTTTGAGCTGATGCCTTTGAATATTAGCAGTACTATAGATTATTCACTTCTAATTAGGCCTAATTTATATAAAAAGTGAACAATCAGTATCGTTAATATAGAATAATGGTAGAGTTAATATTTGTTTTATTAACCCTCTCCCTGCTGGATTAGGCACATGCACTGCTCTTTAGGGCATCTACGGTTGCCTCTAGCATGGAGAATGTTAAAGTGAATGAATGAATGAATTAGTGCTTTACGTCGCAGCAGAATATTCCACCCATACGCGACGACAGAGTGTTAGAGGCAAGATCATACTTGCATAGGGAAACATGGTCACTATCGGGGTTATTGCATATTCCGACATGTGAGATTTTTTTCAGATTTTGTAGTCCTTGAGAAGTATATTTATTTCCTATCCAAAGACACCTATCCCCCAAAGGGGTGGCTTTGCCAGAAGTTGTGATGTCACAGGTTTCTGTGTACACAGACACCCCTCACAGATACCAAGATATGCATTCACAGTGGTAGTGTTTTTTCTCTCTCTACCAGCTGGTTAAATTACTGTGTAAGAACAACAATTGAGCTCACAATAACAATGGTTAATCTATCAAGTGGATGTTGATCCATGACACAGAATAATATTGACAGCAGAGATGCGAGCTGTTGTCATTGATCTCTTGATCGACATGTGCATAATGAAAGAAACATCTTACCACTCCCAGTTTGTGATTTATCTGTGATAGGGAAGTACACAGGGCCTAAACGGTTCATAAAATAAACCAGAAAGAGGCCTATGCTGGACTGCCTCGGATTCGAGAGCATACTTATAGGTCTCTTCCGACGTCCACGTGAAGTCTATATTTAGAACATAGCTATGTTGGGAAATACCTCCTTTACATTAGCGATACATTTTCTTAGTTTGAATGGATGTTTTCCTATTCTTTATTAACTATTTAGTATTATTTAGAATTATTTAAAAAAAAATTAAAATAAAATATATAAAATACTTGCAAGTATGAACTTGCCTCTTTAATAGTGAAAAACATAATTCAGTTTTCAACTTCAGAAAGACAATATTGAATACATACATGAAATGTAATACAAGGATAAATATTATAATAAGACAACACATCTTAGCCGAGTCGGTGGGGACGTAAGTAAACCAAACTTTAGCCGGTGGGGATGTAAACCTAAATTTAGCCGGCGGGGACGTAAGTAAACCTAACTTTAGCTGGTGGTGACATATTAAGTAAGCCTAACCTTAATGTAGAGCTGGTCCCGAGATTACGAAACCGTTTGAGTACGATTTCATTTCAAATTTCATATGAGGATCTGTGAACAAAACTTTGAGATGAGCATGAAATCGTACTCCGAAAAGTTATGTAATCTCAGGGCCTGGTAAAAAAACTGTGGTGGCCATATTTTATTTTTTTAAAGATTAAATTATTTTTATTTAAAATAGAAATGTTAATTTGACAAGAACTAACTTCTTCAGTAACTCGGTGAAAAATGTACATATGCTCTAATTATTCTAACAAATAAATATACGAGTACATGAAATATGTAAACAACACATGATAATAAACAATAGCAATCTTTTGGCAAATGGATTACTTTGGGAACACATCAAGCACATAGTGCTATACTTAACCAAAAACGTTTAGCAATTATTTAACATATAGTGAAATAACATGTTGTACCTCATTACATGCATTTGTTATTAATTCTAGTTATG
>JAUTBT010001917.1:0-10385 GCA_032361225.1 Lepetodrilus schrolli
TATATATATAAATATAAATGGAGGGATTGGTACCTTTAACAGCTAGATGTTATGGCAATACACACAAACACATGCTATTGAAAACGATATAGGGATGGTAACGGTTAGTATACACGGGAAATGCACCTCATTCTTTCATGGATATGTCACTCTTCAGGAAGAGGACACCGAAGACAGCTTCCTGTATTCGAACTCAGGATCTTTAATTCTTGTCTGTAATTGATCACCAAGAAACAAGTATATGTCCATATCGATCTATGTGTAAAGCGATTAGTGTGCTCCCATCGTCAGATTTCTTTTTTTGGGAAAAAAGTGAATTGTTCTTTGTCGATAGTTAAGCAGCAGAGGCTGTGTGTGCCTGTCCAATTCAACCGTGGTCTATATGTGGCCACTCTATATACGACCAAGTAATCGTCCCGAAACGCCAACGTAGCCGAAGAAAATCATCCAATCTACTTTCTTTGTCCACATAATGGTGTATAGAAGCAGGCCTCCATGGCCATAATAGACTCTCTTGCAAACGAGGTGCTTAGTCCAGAGTATTCTTCGCCTCTGTATTAGTGAATAAAGTGAGTCTGGCACTGGCTACCCAAACCTATCGCGAGTGTCTACTACGAGATGGTACATGCTTTTGTTGTTGTTAATTCACTGGCAGAAAGGGGGTCATATGATGCCCTCAAGAGATAACATGACTATGTTACGGTGTCAAATGCTGTGTAACTTGTATTGCTTTTATTATTATTACTGTGGTGGCAGTAGCCAACAATACCCCCTCATCTGCTGCTGCTACTACTACTCCTTCACCTCCACCTCCACCTCCACCTCCATCACAATTCTACTACTACTACAACAACGACCACCACCGCCACACTACTGCTGTTATCATAATCCTGTTCATTTAAATTGACCCCATGTTTTTCAATTAGATGGACACCGATTTCGGTTACAGAGTGTAGTGACCTGGTCGAAATCGTCCATGTTCACAGAGGTATGTGGGTAATATGCTAATGATTTCGTGACGGACAAACCAAAAGAGCAACAATGAAATGTATATAGTGGAAATGTTAAAAACACTCTTAAAGCGCCATTGCATATGCTGGGGATTGTACATAACCAGTATCTACTGGGGTTTGACTCCATTTCCACGAAAACATAAAGCAAACTCGGCTCTGCCATCTGTGCCATTTATCAATTGAAAAAGACACGGGCTCTATTTAAATGAATACGACTATAAGTATTATTAGTAGTAGTATTTATTAGTGTTATCTCAATGTTCGCGAAAATTATCTTTCCGGCGCGATATTGATAGTATGCACTGTCCGTACCGTGGCAACGCAGTTATTATCCGTTGTCCATCAGTACCAGACGGTGCTTGCAGGTTACTGCAACATTCAGAGCTACAGATGTTGCGAGTTTCCTCCTGCCCTTATCTTATTAAGAATAGTAGGAATGGTGCACCAGATATATAAGAATTACGTTCTAATATGTATGCATAGGCTATACAACCTATTGCCCTTCGTTCTATCATCGTCTGAACATTGAGATAAGCTGGCAGCTAATGACTGGTACACTATTTCACGTTTATATGATATTATCATAGGATGTAGACTCATTGTCTAAACCTTATCGATTTTCAAAATTCAAGATGAGATGTAAAGCGACCCATCTTCTCTAAATCAGAGACTGCTAACATAATAACCACATTCTCGATAGAAATTGAGGAAGACAGCGGGATTAACCCGTTTCAAATTCAAGCGAGAATAAGTCTAGTCTAATGAATTTTCTTGGCAAAAGAATGCTTTGAAGGGGGCTTTTCGATGCATTGGGCGACATGCATCTGCAAATTCTTGGTATGTGTGTGATGTGATTATGCCCAGTAGCCATTGTGCGGCGGACCATCAGGGCTAAGTAAGAACAGGAGCCTGTAGGATGAGAATATAGCCGCTTGCAAGATTGCACCGGGGATGAAAGGACCCCGTTCTTTCCACCCTCTCGGCACAATGGCAGTGCTGAGAGTTGGAAGGAATAATGGTAAATGGCGTATTAGCTTCGGCACCGTGTTCTGAACCCGGGAAAGGCGTATACTGTGTGACAGATAAGCTACTGGACTCAGCTTAAGCTTTGGTGGGATATAGCGATAATAGGTAGCGTCTTTGTAGGTGCACCATGCGATCTAGAACCAGATGGTTTACTTTATTGAAATATCACAGGACGAATTATATATACACGCACATTATGTATCCATACGATTATTTATACACGCACATTATATATCCATACGATTAGGTATACTCGCACATTATATATCCATACGATGATGTATACACGCACATTATTTATCCATACGATTAAACACATGAATTTACAAACAGGAGTAGACTTGTTCATTTAATTTCCCCAAAACGCGTTTCAGCAGTTATTAAGGATATGTGTGCTATATAAATAATAATAATAATAATAATAATAATAATAATAAAGACGGGCATCTATAATTTTCCAGAAATCTCCGTTGTTTCAATAGACAGATTCCTTGAAATCTTGGGAGAGGAATGAGCATACCGAAGGAATGTTTCAAGAAAATGTCTATACATGTATAGTTTCATGGATTAGTACTCAGTTTCTTATTGGGATCGGATGATGGCCTTAGAATTAAAATTCAGTAGCAGTTTGTGCCGAGTCAGATGATGATGATGATGATAATAATAATAATAACAATAATAATATAAATATGTATAATGCACCTTACCCATCGTTTAAACTGTACTCGAGGGGTTAGATTAAAGTGTATTTACAAAGGGAAGGAGCTATACGTTAAGACGTTAACTATAAAGTAATACTGGTACTTTTATAAAAGTACATAATCAATTAGTAATAGTAAACCTGATATTTATTATACGTCTATGTTAGTATAGATTTCTCGCTGGTATGGTATGATATCCGCTATATGTAAAGCTCAGGAGCAAAATAGAATTGAGATTGATATTTACCTTCATTTGACACATCCTACTCTTGAGTCAATTGTCAGAGAATGCGAAATATTTAATTTAAATGTATCAATTTCAGTTCAAACTTAGTTACTTTCCAGTAACGAGAAGCAGTCAATATTGAAATTGATTGAAATGTAATTTGAAGTACTAGTACATGCTACTTTGATGGAATTTCCCCACCTCTTACAACAGCGTAGTTTCATAAATATAATTCGACGTCAATATATGAAATATATTATGTTTCTGACGTAAACAAAGTGGCCGTTAGGTGTACTGAACATCTAATATCAAGATGATTAGATTATGTTTTATTATAGAATACTTATTATTACATCTCAAGTTACATAACGGTCATTCCACGATACATTCGCATAAGTATATACAAAACCAAACCAAAATATATATGCATCAATATTGCAGTAATTGTATTAAAACAGGCATGATATACGAGTTTAATGTTTCAATTCGGTTTTTAGTTCCATTTTGGAATGTTTAGATACTAGCATATGCTTACATATATTTTGTATTGAACCGTATTCAGATATCAGTTTACACGAATGACACATTGGCATAAGATATGATAGAGGTACTAGTAATATATCATGTGCGGTTACACATCTTTAACTAAATATAGCGTACCTCTGCAAGAAGTAACACTCCTAGTATATTCCTATACTGAATAATATATTCACATAATTGTAATATTTCCATAAATATAATCTTGATATGTCCATGTTCTTCCTTATTAAAACAGATGGTTGACTTTGGAAAATCATCTGCAATATTATACATATTTTAGCGAGTACAAATATCATTTCATTTCTACAAATGTGTTTCATTCCATGTCCGCTACCGTAATTTATATATCGCAATAATAGACATCGAAATAATTATGTTATAAATTATATGCACGAGAAAACAATCTGCAATGTTCTAATTATATTGTCAAGTATTCAACGTGTCTCAACATTTCTACATTAAATCTCTTTTTCATTCCATGCCCACTACCCTGATTTGTACATTTGGAAATCGCCCCAACAGATACCGCTATGTATATGTAGACACTGTCATGCCAGACAAGGACACACCTATATACATACACATACAGGTGCAGTCCACCCTTCCTTGTGACGTTGCTGTGTATCGACCAATACATGTCATATGGACTGACGGGGACCCGTTTAACATGCATAGGAAACAAGAGAAATGAGACTGAACTAGATATCTAATTAAAGGTAACGAGAGGAACGTATTATCAGCTTTACACGAACAACAGGTCTGGGACTACAGGGATGGGTTGCAATAATAATTAACAGAACTCCCACATTCGATTATATTATACCAATGCTAACGTTTGTCGGGGAGATTCAGTACTACCTGGCATTGACAACGCTGTACAATGCTGTTCATCCGTTGTAGAGCTCTGTCAACTGCGTACCATTCCACTACAGGTCTCATATTCTCTCGTACATTGATGCTGGTATTGGGATACGTGTCTTAGCTATTAGGATTTCATGACTTGGCTTCGCATTTCACAAGTACTTCGCATTCCAGTCAAAGCGTATGACAGTTAGATTTTAGTTTTAAATACGACGTCTTGTACTAATTAAATAGATGTAATGTATAATTGAATTAACGACACTATATTTCACGCGGAGTATCAATGTGGGTATTACTGATAGGTCCAATTCAAAAGAGGTTGAAATTAGATGTATATGTAATTCTATGGAAGATCAGACATGATATAAATAACCGCCCTAAAGACAAGAATCCTTTAAATAATTAACGTCCAGAATGAAAAATAAAAGATCCACAAATATGATCCAAAACGAAAAATATAATACAATTATAACATTACAGAATGAAATACGATTTATCTATTGGTAACATAGATATAATTTATTCGAATGTGAAATCCCAAATAGACAAAAGTAATCTTGAGGGATATTCAATTTGTTTACATTACTGAGAGAGAAAAAATTAAGAACGCCATAAAACGTTTCGTATGGTCAGTGCAAAAGTTTAACTTTCCCTATCCGGAAGAGTATTGGCTATAAACACGAAGGTATCAACATCACGCATTATTCGCTTCAATCACACCTTGAATGAATAATTTGTAGCGACCCATATGCAGCAAGACTAAAAGATTGCGGGTAATGTGACATGCCATTTTCCTTTGAAATACGTAACAAACATGTATATATAAAAAAAATACCAGGAAAAGAACGAGTAACATTGATGGAACATTAATAATTTCACTCGTATATGAATTATTATTTAACATGCAGTGGGATTACTACTAACTAGAATACAATATCTGCTTCTGTGCTCTGTAATTAGTACCACAATAGATTACCATAATCTATTATCAACATTAATACAAAGTGACACAACCACCTGTGATAGCACATGAGGTCCTATTGCACCTGCTGGTCCTCAGTACTAACGTAATATCCAATGCCTCGTGCGTTTAACTCTATTTATCGACCAGAACCACCGCGTTAATGTGCGTGTGAACATGGACCAAGAACAGTCCTGATATATCCCAAGACTTATATCAGTCCATTGTCTAATTGCGTACGCCTACCCGCGAACATTTTTATGACGGTGGATGAAACTTTACATGAGAAGGTGGTAACGCGATATGAAACGGATTGACGAGAATTGGAGAAAGAAGTCATGGATAGCTTTAATCTGTTCGATGTAAGGTGTGATTACACAGATAAATACCGACCACTGATACTCCAAATGTAAAATGATCGCAATTGTCAAAACCAAACCAATATGAATATATTAATTAAAGCGGAAGGCATGCATTTGTTTTATTGCCATTCGTTATCTGAATAAATTTATGATGTCGCCTTGTAAATACTGACTGAGATATTTCATAAATGTTTGTAAAAGAGGATTTTGCCAGTAGTACCATTATATATGTGAAAATATGAGACTATAACGGTAAGAGATATTCAGCATATCATACGCACTCCCGATTCACATCCAATACCCATTCACCAGAACTAACCGTATCAGTATATAATTCTTAATTATGAGAACTATGTAAGTGGTTCTGACAATGACAACGTAATATTTGCAACAATACCGGATATCGCGAACATATCTGATGAAAAAAACGTTGAACATTGATTAACATTTTTACTGTGTTTTCTTTTGCATTTTAAGTCAACTTCATCAAGACTTAGGGCCATTGAAAACAATCAATGCTAACAGTTACCGCTCAACACTCACCCCGAGAGAGAAAAGTTAGTCCAGATTCCACTACTCCAAGCTTGCGTATCTCCTATGCAATGCTCGGAGAGGCCCGTAGATGCTTTGGTCCATTAACGATAAATCTAATCTGCCAGTCTGCTTTAGGTTTTCCAGCATCGATCTTGCTCCAGCACTGATGCTAATACTATCTAAGCTGGGACATCACTAGCAACACCGGGTTAGAGGCTATTGGAATTTCATCCAATCGGTGCCATCGACACAAAGCTATTCACTTCAGGACCACCTTCCCTCGTGCAAGTGTCACTCACAAGAACAGTTTCCTGTCATTCTTGCCAAGGAATCAGTCCCGTCTTTGGAACCATCCTGGGAAAAGATAGTGTATGGCTGTTGAAAGTCACTCGTGTTCTTCAAGAAAGAATTCAACCGAGAAGTAATTGATCTCTGTATAACGATGAATAGGTGAAAACTGAAGTCGCCATAACAAAAAATACTTAACTGTCTAGGTTGACATAATTCAATTGCAATGGAAATATAAGCACATCAATTATCGTGATAATTGGTTGTCCAAGCGTACTGACAGCTGTTTGACATCTATTCTGACACGAGTGGTACCATTACTACTATCATAGGGAAATTATCGTACAATATTTAATTACCCAATATTCGTATTATTCATATTATATACGTATCAGATATGAATAATTTGACGTTAAATATTGTAAATAATTGACTTATGATACTACTATGAGCTTTAACTAGGCATGAAGCCTACACACGAGAAGTTCAGTTCAATTACTTACTTTCGTAATTTCTGAAGTAGGCATTAGTAAATGGTGTATTATTGTCATAAGTATTTTAGTAGTTTAGCTTCGCGCAATTTTCAGTGTAATTATGTATGCTTCCGATTAAATTATTCCATAGGCACATTTTATAGGTCAAACAATTCATTAGGAATAATTATACATAAAGTGGCTCAAATAATGCATGCAGCCATTTACATTTTTTAAATGGCCGCCAATAAAAGTAGTTTTTTTGGTCATATGTTTGCTTACAGGGTAGATTTAATGAAGTAAAGAAAACAACTGGCGCCTTCAACATAGATCAATCAATGCAATAACAAAATAAATAAGAAAATTTTAGTTTCATCATTATATCATATAACGTTACTCCGCAAAGAAAAGAAGAACAGCCCTACCAATCTTTAGTTGAACCATCTGTACCTATTATAGACGAATTCATTATAAATACCATGAGATATGTATGTTAGCTCCTGTCGACCAATATGACTGACACAGATCGTGTGATGATTGAAAAGTAACGTCCAGTTTCCAGTCAGGATCAATCGGGTCATAAACAGGCCAAAGGAATATCCTGATTGCGCGCTACAATACCTGGAAAACTATCTCACTTTACACTATCCCACATCCTGGCGTCAGCAGTATGTGTCTACGCATTCAGCCGATAATCTGTTTCTTTGCATTGGTACTCAATAGTGTAAAGTATATTGAGTGCTGTTGACTGGGACTGAGGTATTGCCAATAACTCTGCAATGGTATACAGCCATCGCGCCGGAATGCCAATAAAACCCTGGAGAATTGAGGGTCCACTGAGCTAACCGTACATCGTCACTGTCTGTCAAAAGCTTCTTTTTAATTGCCAATTATATAATGAATGCAATTTCCTAACAAACAAACACAATAGAATAATATACCTATCATCACTAAATCTGGTTCGTTTTCTCTACTCTCCAAGACATTTTAGAACAGCGTAAACTCATGTTTGGCAGAGGCATTTCGTGTACCCAGTAGCAGGTTCAAAATCTCCCTTCGTCAACATCGAGAGTAACTACACTGTCTGCACTGTGGCAATGCCGTTATCATCCTGGGTCTGTCAATATCAGCCGGTGCAACGGGTGTCGCGGATTTCCTCCTTCCCTATACTGATAAGCCGTGATATGTGAAATAATCTTGAAATCGTCTCTAAACCCCAATAAATATTAAATAATAACAATATGCCAAGTACGCATATGAATCTCTATGTTAAAGTTGCTTCTCATTTCAACAGGTCTTCCTATACTGCCACTTTACCATCTGCTAGAATTTGCAATAGTGTTTCTACATCTTTTGAATACGACGTTCAAAGTAGAAGTCTAGTTTCAAAGCTGTTTCAGAGGATTTATTAGGTGGAACAGTGTTTGCATTGCTCTGTAGGAAAACCACGACACTGGGAGAACGATGGCGGAATCCACAGCAAAACAAAGGTGTCCTGTTAGGAGTCCGGGCCAGGAAATCTAACGTGGATGCTCAGAAATAAACCAGGACAACCGAGGTGAACGTGTCCTGCCAGGATCCTGGAACAGACACCTAACTATCGTTGCTGTGATCTGGAACTCCCTCTGGTTCAAGAATATTCGTGATGCAGCGAACTCTATTAGGGTTCATCTGTGACATCAAGCTAAAATAATACATCCTCTCAATCGATATCGAAGTCCTAATACTCTCAGTGCCACACGGACCCGTCGATGGG
Source organism: Lepetodrilus schrolli (assembly GCA_032361225.1). Taxonomy (NCBI): domain Eukaryota; kingdom Metazoa; phylum Mollusca; class Gastropoda; order Lepetellida; family Lepetodrilidae; genus Lepetodrilus; species Lepetodrilus schrolli. The sequence goes on from JAUTBT010001917.1 coordinate 8,742, forward strand.
TGTCACCGATAAGGTATCGTTTGGTTTTGGTAGAAGCACGTCTATTGGCGAAACATCGGTGCTTTAATAGAATTACAGTTGATTAAACGGGTTCCCTTCTTACCGAGTGATCCCAATCTTAACGTCATACGATGTCAAGGCGACCTTGGGAGATCCTTGAAGTCATGCGTTGTCTTCCGCTCACGGAATGCCTTGACATCCAATTTGACAAGCAATAGCTTTAGACGGCATCCTGTATTATGCTTGCCTATGATTTTCACTCATTATTATCCTGACAATCTTCAATTTCTTCTAACAACCTTATATTTCCATGTGCCATTATTCCATATATTGCTAACAGAATTACCAACTATTTATAGCAATAAAATAATAATTTAATGACAAGTCTTAATGCAGATGCTGTATTCATACATTTGCAAAATTAATCTTTACTTGTTTTTATTACATTTTGTTGGCTTTATGAAGCAATAACTAGCAGAGAGAAGATCGACGAACAGGGCATGATAGAATGTACTTACTATACAGCAATCTTCGTTGTTTTCTGTGTATCGGCCGTGGCTCAACTGACCTTAGCGTAACACGTAATTGGTATGAGCCAATCGCCTCGAAATTATTGAAATAATATATAAAACGGGTTAAACTATACGCTCTTGTCATGCTGTATATCAATTGAAAACAATCCACTATAATATACAATCCAGTATGTACATCCATACATCGACAGCATTTCGTCATTGCAATATATTATAAAATACAACGATGTTAATTTGAGAAAATACTGGCCTGCCAACTCAACCTGAAGCTGTAGCTATATACTTACCTGATAGAAAACAAAGCGAATGTCAAGTTGTCTCTTCTCTAAGCAATGGCATTAACGCGACCTACCATCAACAGGTCAATATATCAACAGTTTATTGTGTTACAGATATTGCGACATGTTGGCGTGGAGAATTCTAAATAAATATATATATAAATCTCTCTCACCCTCTCTCTCTCTCTCTCTCTCTCTCTCTCACTTTCATTGATACTGCGGTCCATGACCATGGTTGGGTTCGGACTCGGAATGTTTGGCTTCTAAAGCCGACTATCTTCCACCAGTCAAAATTGCTCCTATTTACTCTTGTGTGTATGTATATAATCGTTGATAGTCCAGAAACGTATCTTTCGCAATTAAGTATAACATGAGTATTGTTCCAGTGAAAGCGACTTCTGCTTTCATTAATACTGTAGGACAACGTTGCTCTTATTTACTCTTGTACGTATGTATGTATGAATGTACGTACGTACGTACGTACGTATGTATGTATATATGTATGAATGTATGTATGTATGAATGTACGTACGTACGTACGTATGTATGTATATATGTATGAATGTATGTATGTATGATGTATGTATGCATGTATGTATGTATGTATGATGTATGTATGTATGTATGTATGTATGATGTATGATGTATGTATGTATGTATGATGTATGTATGTATGTATGCATGATGTATGTATGTATGAATGTATATATGTATGATTTATGTATGTATGTATGATGTATGTATGTATGAATATATGTATGTATGTATGTATGTATGAATGTATGTATGATGTATGTAAGTATGTATGTATGTATGATTTATGTATGTATGTA
>JAUTBT010001918.1:0-10384 GCA_032361225.1 Lepetodrilus schrolli
TGATTGCTTCAGACCCGGCGCTAATTCGAGGCCGGCGCTTATTTAAGGCCCGGCGCTTATTGCAGGAAATACGGTATCTTGACACTGACAGTCACAGTAGTCGGATTTATTATGGCTGATTATATTATATTACAGTGTCAAAATAGTGTTTTAGTATTTTATTATAATGACTCAAACACAAAATACATATTGCAGAAACCTAAAGAAATGATGATCCTACACCACATACTGTGCAGAGATGCCAACCTTTCAAGATTGGTAAGAGGAGTAAATTAAGCCAGCCAGATGTGCGCGATATGTGGGTGGGTATGCAACCCAGTACACATTTGCAGTTTGCTGTCAATAACAAGATGATAACTAGTGTTAACATAGTCGAAAAACCTATGCCTGAGAACTTGGTGATGTACTGATTTCTTGACAATTTAAGACACTTTTACTGTTTTTACATGGGATTGTAAATTACTTCATATAGAGATATAATGGAATTAATGCTTTGTGTTTGTGTGGCATAGTTCATGCCTTAAAGCTATAAATTACATATGGCCAATAATAACAATGGGAATAGGTAAAATGACATGATAATGGCCACTTTAATACCATTGAGGGACGGGTTTTCGTTTGAAGTGAGCTGGGCTTGATCTATTGACGATTGAATCTAAATTCTATTGTTATATGTAAAGAACACTCACTTTGCTGATGATATTTTTACCAGTTCTTCACGATATAATGGGGGAAGTCAGATGTCAAATATAGGTATGATTTCAGCCTACATCCCCCTTTCTTTTTCTCCATTCTATACATGCATGTGTCATTTTATAACATGCAATGATATCCGCGACATTAAAATAACGCAATTGTGTAAGGATACTGATTTAACGACATGGCGACAATATATGTACAACTTGAACTCACGTGTGTCTGTCGAGAGAAATCTAATATGGAAGCCGGATGTCACATGATGACACTCGGCTAACCAACGGAACTGTCTGTTACAGCGTACAAGGTCTTGGGTCCCCACTATACTATCTTAGAGTTAGGGTTACTCTAGATTTAGGGTTAGCGATGTAATTAAAAACATTTTATAAACATCAAAGCACTTTGCTATTGAAGCGGTGGTAAAATATAACTTAAGAACTCGCAGACTAAAGCATCCATAATAATATCAGACTCATTCCGTAATAGCATCAAACTTCTTACAGGGTTCCAGCGAAGTATTATCCTCAGGAGAGGGGTGACATGGAAAAGACATAACTGATAACAGACAAAAAGGCTTGATTTGCATGTGCTGATGCATGTCTGCATACACTTGACGGTCTTACACCACTGTTCCGTCTTTCCAACATCACCCCTCTACATAAAATAATATTTACTCAAGATAGTCAGTGATAGCTATAACTTAAATTTTTTTTTTATTAATTGTACAAAAGACTTTTAGAGAGGAGGTAACAAATTTCATATCCTAAGGTCTATGCATATATTTATAAGTTTTATGAGTTTAACATGTCACATGCTATTGAAATGAGTCTTTGGTGATCGAATTCAGGACTACCACATTTTAATGCCCTATTATTCAAACATAGTTGTAGATGTTCTTTTTCAATCAAAACTATGCTAAAAGTTCACCAATATGTAGAATACAATACAAATGTATGTATCTGTATTTCAATTTTCTCGCTTTACGCTTGTCACTAACAATTACATAACTATAGTCCCGTAATTACGGGGCCTCATTCATGTCTGAGGGACTATCTGAAGGCCTCATTCATGTCTGAGGGACTATCTGACGCTTCGGAAGTAGCCCGAGAAGGGCCGAATGAGACAGTATGGCACGAAATCCGAAACCCTCAAAGAGCAAAACGAATTAAAAAAAGACTACACGTTGATTTCATGTCAAATACCTGTGCTAGATTCTTGTTTTTTATTGCCGCTATGCCCGCGCCTCTCCGACGCATATTTGCAGATGAACTGAAATAATTTGCCGTGATATATCAACGCCTGTACTATTTACAGGAAACCAAGGAGGAAGAACACTGCCAAGAACGATAACTTTAGTACGGTATTATCTAAATGTTAATACACATGTACTTGTAGAAGTGTAGATGGGTTCAAATCTAGCCGATTTATAATGTTTATTATGTTTTGATTGGCCTATTTGCCACAGCTTACAGATAAATATTGATAATAATTAAGCTTTAAACAATAATTATTTATTACAAAATTATTGCAATTGACTTGATTAGTAAATTAAGTTAGTACAAGTACAGTATTATTAATAAACAAGCTACATTTCCCTCATGCCCCACTGGTTTTCAGTATTTTGATATTTTATTTTAGTATATTTTTTGTTATCTCGCGATAAAAAATACAAAACTATGAAAACATGAACATATTGAAAACCAGTGGGACCTGCGGAAAATGTAGCTTATTGCCCAATATACGTGTGTAGACAAATAAAATGTATTTACTTTCAGATAAAATACGTTTGACCACGAAACATGTCAACAAACCGTGATCGTATGCCTTTAGGTTCGAAGTGAGCTGCGCGCGATCTATTGACGGTTGTAACACTGTAATTCATGACTAGCAAATTTGCCATTGTCGAATATTTCAATAACACCCGCAAATTTCAAAACACTATATATTTATCTCTCATTGTATCTAAATTGTAATGTTAAAGGCAGGATCCTGATATAATTTTGTTAGGATGCTGGAACAGGACACCTAACTGTTTTATTTTGCTGTAGCTACATGTAGCCTACATATTCACAGGGTAAAGTGATTCTTTAAGATTAATGTACATGATTTGTTCAGATACTGTAACGAATTTGTTCTCAACGGTAACGGATTTGTTGCGAGTGGCAGCGCTGATAGGATCAAAATGGCCATTTTGCTTGCTATTACATCTGTCACGCGTTAGTTACATGATACCCGATGCTCGATGCTCGATTATGAGCAATATTTCCAATAACTGATTGGATTAGTGCATGCTTTGATTATATAATAGTATATATTTCAGTAAACTATATCTGCAGTTTTCCCTGTTTCCTAACAATCAGGAAGTAGTTGAAATATAATTAATATACATTACACTATTTCCCGTGATCCGTTGATAATATACTAAGACAATCATAATTACATTATGGTTTCTAATTACATTTAATTATTTTGAAGTTAATTCCCAAATGTATTTTATCACTCTCAAATGATAAATTGTAATTGTTTACTACAGAGTGTAAAATAGGCCCTACGCGCATTCTTCTGAGTGGTGAAGCTGACGACGAATCTGGGTACGATTACTGCTCCTACAAGTACCGAGGATTTTACTGCACTCTGAACATAATCGAGTCACTTCCCTTTGGTACATAATCTCTCTGAGATGAATGCTAGGTTTCCATCGTGGACTACCTTCATGATGTCACATATAATGACCATATTTGGTAGATTATGTCTATTAATACTTTCCGGAATGAACAACAAACAAACAAAAATTACAATTTGATAGTTTGTACTACGTGATAAGTTAATTATAACCAATTATTTTAATCCAGTATGTTTACATAACATCTGTTAAATAGCTATCAAATGGTTTGAGAAAGTATTATCTTAAACAGAGGGGCGACGTTGAAAAGACATAACAGATAAAAAGGCTCGATTTGCACGTGCTGATGAACTTCTTCATACAGACTCGACTGTCTTACACCACTGTTCTGTCTTTCCACCGTCACCCCTCTACATAAAATAATATTTACTCAAAACAGTTAATGATAGCCATAATTTAAACTTTTTAAATTTTATTAATTGTGCGAAAGACGAGTGAAAAAAATATTAATTTTAGAGAGGAAGTAACAAATTTAATATCCTACGGTCTATGCATATATTTATAATTCAGGACTGCCATATTTTGGTGCCATATTATTCAAACATAGTTGTAGATGTTCTTTTTCAATCAAAACTATGCTATACAAATGTCTCTATATGTATTCCAATTTTCTCGCTTTTCGCTTGTCACTAACACTTACATAACTATAGTCCCGTGCATTGATAGAAATCCTTCGCCGGATCTTCCGGACGGTTGACCTGTCCGAATTACGGGGCGTCATTCATGTCCGAGGGACTATCAAACGCTTCGGAAGTAGCCCGAGGAGGGCTGAATGGGTTTTACTGGAGCAAAGCATCCTGGTTCCCGGTCACGTGGGATACCGGTTTTTGATGTTTTCATATACGAACAATCGGAACTAATCAGTTACCTTTAGGGCCTATTTAACTTAATGAATGCATGACATAGTAGGAACAAATCATGTACCGAATAAATACAATCGCAACAAATCAGTTGCTTTGTCCATTCTAGGCAGACACTACTATTTATATACGTTTTATCTTAATGCATTTAGAAAATAACTTGAATGTTACCACCACAGTTAGAACATATGCTAGGCTACATCCACACTCATCCCACTGTTGTGTAATAGCGAAGTTACGATTGTTTTCGTAGGTAAAATGAACAAAACTAATACTGGGATGATTTTAATGATATTAAAATAAAGTCTATTCATTCACAGTTACCGTTTTTTTTTAGGGCAGGAGGAAACCCGCAACATCCGTAGCGCTGAATGTTGCAGTAAACCTGCGAGCATCGGCTGGTACCACTGACAAGACCAAGGATGATTACTGCATTGCTACTCTACAGACATTGCATCCTATCAATATCGCGTCAGAAAGGTAACTTTTGCTAAACATTGATGCCGGGCCATCCGGGGCGGGATTTGAACCTGGAACCTTTGGCTCCGAAGTCCGATTGTTCTACCACTGCTCTACCACGATAGCCCAGTTACAGTGCATGGCGAATTAAATCAAGTATTGCAAGAATAGTCGCAGTTTATTGATTGTGTAGAGGAGTACGTGAGTACGTGAGTCTTTACAAATCGGTTATAATAATAATTTTCGTTGTAATATAGTCGACATCCTGTGATACCGTGCAAACCTCCTTACTAGCAGTCGATATTGTACAGCTAGTGAACGAGTGGATTAGGAAATGTGTATTGTTATTGAAATGTAAGCTTACCTTTAAAGTACAATAATATTATCAGATAGGTACTCATGGTACACACGGACTATTACTCGTTCTTATAATTGCAATTACTGTCTACGATAACGTATGTTTACGGAATTGTTTTGTGGATTTTCTTTGCGTTTGATTAGGCTATTACTTTTTGTTTACATTAAAAAGAATCTTTAAAAATTCCTTCTAATGTTCACAGACGGCAAGAAGCAAGCACGCGCATTGTATGACCATCAACTATTTCAACTTCAAGGACGCCAATATGTAAAAGTGGTACAATACCATTGCACGATCTACTTAAGTGGAATACATTCCTCAAATGGCTTACTCCCATTTGGTCGAATTCCCAATTGGTCGAACTACTAAAAGAACAATAGATATGGTTCAATGGTCTTACTGATATGCATGCTGTTATCTCAGTCATTGTAATGAAATATTCCAGATTAGTTAGAAACAGATTATTATTGTATAGATATCGCTTCTCATAAAATATAACAAATATCGTTTTCCTTCATTCAAAATAATTCATGTATTGAATGTAATACATGTTTGTAAATAATTATATAAGAAGGTTTCCATATATTTTTTTATTTTTTATTTCACCGTAATTTCTCTCATAATGCAGCTTCATGATGTGGCCAATGGCGTCCAGGTACTGCAGGGGCGTCTTGGTTCAAGAATCTCTTGCCATCATGGGTTTGCGACCATGGTCCCTGCAGATCGACGACTTGGAGTGTCTGTGGAAGAGCAGGCATCGTGGTTCGTCGCTGCTTGTACATGGAACTGTTGAGACTGGGAAAGGTGGAGATGTCGGGGATGTCTTGGTCTGCTTCCTTCATCAACAATGTGGTTTGTCGCTAACGCGATTTTGACTGTACGTATTGCCATCTAATAAAACCTGTTGTTTTCCACGATCTGACTGCACAAATTCTACCCTGCGCAAGCCTGCTATTCTTGGAATGGTCTGATTATTTTTTTTGGATTGATTGATTGAAGTTTGGTGTTTTTACAGTCGCCTTCCAGCATTGCTGATTTCGGCAGACTTGTCCCACCTTGGGACGCATGTGTGGTAAGGGGGAATGGAAGCTTTGGATGTCTTAGCATCATCTTTTTCTATTTACCACTTGGTATGGGTGTTGCCTCTTTTTGGGGCAGGGATTTCCACCAGTTTTTATAGTACTAGCTCACTTGGAGGTATATCTGTTAGTCCACTTCAGCCCTGTATTTCTATCCGAGACAACTGATTCTATGCCAACAATATGTAATATCGAATTATTAAGAATTTCTGTACGCTTGAATTACTCAGTCAATGACTTAAGAGTGACATCCAACATTGTTCTTCCCCATTGATTCGCAGTTACATAGACGGTGGCCAACATTACTTAGTCTTTCGTGGTAATCTACATACACCATGTTAATTCTGTGTGTCAATGGTACAACATTTATCAATTATATAACTGACTAACAACGGGAGGAAGACACCGAATAGTTCTTTTGATGTACGAACATAAAACGCATCTGTTTGCCTACCGAGAACCTGCCAAGGCAGGTCTCTGGCGATGAGTGCTTATTAAATACTGACTTCTCTCTTCACTTATCTATCTGTTTTGTATAAACATACACCGGTATGCGATCCATTACTGCTAATTGAGCTTGTACATGAGCTAAAGTAGACCGTGGGAGACGCAGATACCCGCACAACTATTGATTAAAGAACGGCTAATGAATTGTAGTCCTGAGTTCCATCATGCGGGCTTGCAAGTTCAGGAGTTCGCGTTTGAATTACCATTGCACTTACACGTTAAAACAGCTTGCGTAATAATGAAGAACAGAGAAGAAAGAAAAAATGTAGCGATAAACTACAAGAATCAGATATATTCACGACTGCTCATCAGTTTGCAAGGCATTTCTTAAAATACAGCTCGATACAAACGAAGAACAGTGGAATCATAATTATTACCTTATCTATAGATACTCATTGAAGATGTCTACGAGTTCGTTTCTGTTTCTGTTGTCTATTTACAAGTCCTAAATACAGAGACGATCAGTAACCGGTACATGTTTATACAACAGAGACATACACGTGTGAAAGTAAAGACATCAGTCAGTATTTAATGAGCCCTAATAGCTATAGACCATGGCTTGAAGAGTTCTCTGTAGGGAAACAAATTAGTTCTTAGTCTAGAGGTATATAATGCAAATTCAGACGACCTTCTCTAACGTTAAGACATTAAATTCCGCTGCAAAACACAAGACGATGCTGAAATTACCATTTGGATGTTATCCGCTACATATAGAAATGAGCAATACCGTTTTCCACCGGTTCCATGGGGAAATAACTTGTGTAATTACTGCGCAGGTGACGATTTGTAACGATTTGATGACACATTTACAACTGGTTAATGATCGGGCACCTGCTACATGAGCCGTTTTGCATCATTGCCAGGTTTTAGCCGTTTTTTCTTCTTTTTGTAACTGGATTCTCCGTACTGTTAATACTGCAATGAGTAACTGATGTGAATTAGAAATGCTCTATCGAAATGAGTGTTTATTTTTTTTAAATTTTAACTATTTGCCCTATTTTATATATGAATGTAGGAAAAAATACAGCCAAACGTGCTTAAGGCCATTCTAAATACAGGCAATAAAGATCATTCAGAAACATACTAATGCTTATTATAATAAGCATACATCGCCATTAAACAAATATACAGCTCTACCGTTTTGTAATGACCCATCAGAATTTCCTCATAACAATAATGACTAATTATAATGCTTCATTGGATCTCAGATTTGTATATAGAAGCATCAGACGCACTATACGCTCTCTTAATACTAAACATCAAAGTTTAATAAAGGCTCGTGTTGTCAAAGCGAGTACGCTACGAGATAATGCAGATCCAACCGTGCTTCCCGGGAGATTGACCACGTATATACAGCTCTCAGAATAATAATACAATCTCGTTGGCAGCGTGCCGTGTTATAAGCATCTGTGTAACTATAAACAGGAATCCGGAATATGATAAGCATCGGATAAACTCCATTATTTGAGCTATTTGTAATCGCGGGAGTTGTGCACGCTCATCGAGGGTTGTTGTGCATGAGGGTTTCGCAGCTACACCTACATTTAGTTTGTCACACGGTTTGTTATTCCTCTCACGTCCGTACCATTGGAGATTCCTCTTCAGGGACGTCTTGCTTGAAGTCAAGCGTATCTGGTGACGGTGTGGGTTGAGGAATATGAACTCGTTTGAAAAGCGAAAGGAGCTCACTGCTGGGAGTGGAATAGAATAAGGAGTGGACGTTATTAGTTGCTGTTGGCATTTGGTTAAATCCAGTCTTCGTAATATAAATTCTTTGAGAATCATCGAATCGAAATGTCGGCGAAAGGTCATATTATTGCAATAGCGGCCTCAAGGTAAGTTGTTGATTCAAATTAATTTTGAAAATGTTGCCTCATTTGTATTTTAAAACATGTATAAAAGTCAGTACACCGAAGCACAGTTAGGCTAAAAATAGGAATGACGCAATAATAGTAAGTAGGTTACGGCCCTTTGCATTTCGACATCACTCACTTCCGTTGTTCATTATGGACACCAAATTGATGGTCAGTAGCTTTAAGTCTATGTATGTATCTAATGCATATAGGAATAATTCAAATGCAATTACTTGACATTTATATATTTTTTTATGCTACAAATTAAGGAAACATACTGAAAGCCTAAAATAATATGAACACATGCGGTAATTCACCTTTACCTTGAACGCGAGAGGCGACTCTAAAACGTTTTGTTGTTCAACTAAAAATGCTGCTGTTGACGATAATCACCTTGTTAGTTCATTGCGTATCGATATTAAATGTAATATTTAGCCATATCCTGATTATATTTACATGAAAAGAAAAATCAGATGAAAATATAAAAATGAGCTAAAGTCGTCACTAGCTGGCAACAGCCATAAGGCATGACCGACATCGCACGTACGTCGGCGATGAGAAATTCCTTTGAGGTTTCTACGACTTTCACAAAATCCAAAATGCACTTAGGATAAACAAATTAGATTAAATTTTAGCATATTCATTAAATTCGATCATTTGTCTTACTTATCACTACATTTAAAACGACCTCATTTATAAAAGAAATCGTTAATAATCGACGGCAAAAAAAGCTGTCACGTTTGGTGATGACAACGTTAAAAAATGGACGGGCGGAAGTCTCTCTTGTCGAAATTTGCGCACGCATTCAGCTAGTTTCAGATGCTAATAGAGCTTCGCTGTATAGGGATTCACTGCAAACTTTGATACGTCCGATTCTGACCGGAAATGACGCCGGTATTTTAGCCTAATAAGGGTAGGCCTACGTTGCTTATAAATTTATGTTTTTTTGGTGGTTTTTTTTTTATAATCAAACTTAGTAAATGGCTTTTAGAGGCCAGTTTGTTTGATGATCACCATTATGTGAATACTGAGGAAGTTACAGGAAGCCGAGCTAGAACGTGCTTCACTTTAACGTGAGCGGTCAGCCGTACAATGCACGGGACCATGTGCCATGGTAGAACGTTGGACTTCGGAGCAGATGGTTCCAGGTTCAAATCCCGCCCCGGGAGCCTGCCATCAATGTTCGAGAAAGTTACCTTTCTGACACGATATTGATAGGATGCGGTGTGTGTTGAGTTACATGCAGTTACCATCATTGGTCTTGTCAGTACCAGCCGATGCTCGCAGGTAGACTGCAACATTCAGCGCTACGGATGTTGCGTGTTCTTATTAGTATTTTTTGAATTGATGTATAGAGTCGCTTTCAAGATTATATCTCTTGGGGATCAAATTATGGTTGCACCGCCGTAACACTACGAGCCCAGCGAAAGCAATCATAATGTTATTTCTATCTTGTTTTTTTTCTATATTTTGTTGTTGTTGATGATTCTTAGAATTTCAACGATCTACTGCAAGTGAGAAATGCAACAAACATTTCATATCACAATATTAGTAGTAGTACCCAGGTATTTGCGTTAGCCTTCTTCCTCGACCATGGGTGACCGGCGCTACTCAACTCGCATAGAATAATTCGCGATAATCGATTGTGACAACTGGTAATCGATTGTCGTGTCTCTATAGGAGAACCAACCAATTTTTTTTATTACAATCGATCATCGAACACCACTAATATTAATAAAATCATTTGCTTTACTGATTTCCGTTTGAAAATCTGTAAAATAATAAATAAATGTAAATACACCATGACATGCTCGCAGCGCTAGTTGGTAAAACATTTAATTTTCTCTCTCTCTCTCTCTCTCTCTCTCTCTCTCTCTCTCTCTCTCTCT